>JAPDRQ010000007.1:0-284984 GCA_030247915.1 Neophaeococcomyces mojaviensis
AGATAAAAAGAGCTTAAAACCACTTTACGCGACGTTATAAAACCGCGAATAACTACGCGTATATTCCAGATATACGCGTTCTAAAAGTTCGTTTATATAAAAGAATATAAGAATAGCTATTATAAAGATAATATAAAGTTTTACTATATATATAAGGAGAGATAGAAAAGTGAAGGGGCTTATATAAGCAGGATTATTGAAACGGGGCCAAGAAACGGGGCCCTATATATAGTATATTACAGTCATTCATTAAGCTTTTGAGTCAGACGAGCTCTACTAGTTAGTATCTTCTTATTTAGTTAATAGTATATGGTAATTCTTTCTGGACTTATTCTTTATATTTTTACTAGTATATTAGAAAAATCCCGATTAGATTATTCTTCGTATTGGTAGAGCTATTAGTAGTTAAATTTTTAAGCTTTTTCAACGATACCGCCCCGTTTGAGGCCCCGTTTCCCCCGTATGGGAGCTCTACTTCGCGTTATCGTTGTTCTTTAGCGTTTTATA
Source organism: Neophaeococcomyces mojaviensis (assembly GCA_030247915.1). NCBI lineage: Eukaryota > Fungi > Ascomycota > Eurotiomycetes > Chaetothyriales > Neophaeococcomyces > Neophaeococcomyces mojaviensis. The sequence continues at coordinate 508 of JAPDRQ010000007.1, forward strand.
ACTTATTTATACTATATACTAGTACTAAATAAAATTAATAATATTATTAGAATTACGATTATAATAAATCTTAACGATATAAAGAAATTAAAGAGTACTATATTATATATTAATAAATCGATTAAATCTAGTACTAATAACTTTAGCTACAGTAGGCTATAAGAATAGATATATAAGTAAGGCCTTGCCTTAAAGCTTAGTAATAATATATACCCTATCGTTCTAGGTAAAGAACTGTATCTAGAACAGCCGGCTATATCTATTTAAGAAGTAAATATCGGACACAGAGACCGAGGGTAGCGTTACCTGTTCCACAATACGAAAGCACCTGGTCCCGCTTTCGTCATAGTATCGCCCGCCTAACTCTCAGTAAGCTAGGAAGAACGTCGTCCACGATTCTTACCTTAGACTAAGGCTATCTACTATCAGAGAGTCACATCGACCACTAATAACGGCGAGGTCGGCTGAGTCTCCCAAGCCAGGTATGTAGTCCTTTTTCAGCTTTACGTACCGTGCCACACTACTATGAGCACCAATGTACGGATCCTGACAAGCTTTCAACACCAGCCCTTCCCATTGTTGCGTTAAAGCAAAGGCCATTTGTTCGGCCAAGCGGCATGCACTGTTCGACGCAGTAAAGTCCATTACGATCTGCTCGCCGATATCGGTATATCCCGGAATAGGCTCGACGAGGTCGTGGAGGTATCGGTATTTATTCTTAATTTAAACTCTCTTTCAGCTGAGTAGAGTTGTCGTTGTGAATGGGGTTAAATCTGTCGATCTGTTCCAGTTTTCTTCGTCAAGGTTTATGGTCAAAGTAGTAGCAGATGATCATCTCTCACCCAATGAAAGATTTATATCTAATAGGCTAATATCGGTTTAGCGTGTACGACTATTCTCGAGTTTATTAACTGCGTTAGAGAAGTCATTATTAAGCGCTAAATAATATATCTCGTAGAAAGCTTAGTGCATTTAAAGTATTATATAGCTACTAATGGTCTCTATAAGAAGAAAGACTATCGAGGTAACGTAGATAAAAGCTCCCTAGGTGAGCTATAGATATGTGATTCTAGAAATCGAGAAGTTATAGTTTCGTCGCGATCTTATATAACCCCGACGAAATCCTTATTACCTACCTCTTTTAGATATTCTTCGTTTAAAATATCCTTAAAATACTGAAAATTATTAAAGGACTAGTTTACTTATTTAAAGAGGTCGATTACTACTATAAATATATAGGAATTATCGGATTTTAAGACGCTCCTTTACCGCTACTCGCGTTGTGCTAGTTAGTCGATAGCCGATCTTTAATATAAGAGGCGGTGCAGGTATCCGAGGGTATACTAGAATTCTATACTTATGATTCGGCTAATATTAAAGACTACTTATATACGGAGCTAAAAATCACGGCGATGGGTAGCTTTCTGTAGAGTCTTCTGAAGAAATATCATAAAGTACATCTTGTCGCCATTACGTGCCTCGGTAATGAGTCACTGGCGAGTCTGGTGGTCGATATACTGGGGGCTGCAGCTCGCTTCGGTTCGAACCGGTCTAGAATCTGCATAGCACGCCACAACTCGCTTCCGCAACTTGAATGCCACGAATCAGAAACTTCGATACTGTGCAGGACTTCGACATCATATGCACAGGCCAGAGTGTTGATATCGTGTGCGTTCAGCTCAAGGAAAGCTATGTGCGGTTGAACAACACTTGCTGAGAGCTTTTGGAGCAACTGCACTGTGAATTTTAGCTCCGGTGCTCTTCGGTCCAATCACTAGATAAGGTTTGGAAGGCTGGAAGCTACTCGAGAATTAAATTCAAGTCTCTGCTCGCCGACAACAGACTTACACACGATACGGGATCTCTCACGTCTCATGCGCACAACTGTATTCGAGATTCGAGTTCTAGGGTGCGCTAGAGCTACCATTAATATGCATTGGGTTACGCGTTCATAACGACGAATATATGGTAGCTTTATTGTTCAGTTACGCCTGCGGCTGAAGACTAGGATTCAGGTGGTCGCTTAGATGTAAGAAAGACAGCTCCCCTAGCCGCGCGGGGTAAACTGAGCCTCAGAAGTTCAATGGCCACGCGCAGCCACTTGCTGGCTTCTTTTGAAGTACAATTTACAGGCTTAGGAGGCGCTTGTTACGGCTGCACCATTATTTGAAGGTATTATCTGATGTGTGGTATTATAATATGACTTGAAAGATTACTACAGCTGACCTTGTTTACAGGGTAAATACGCTAAACATGCGCTCGCCAAGTGCGTAAGTAGCGGCTGACAGTAATGCTTCTAGACCAACGCGTTCGCATCTTCGACCCGCATTCACATCCCCTCTCATAATACACAAGCTCACCAGGATATTGTTCGGAGGTTAACACTCAGAAATACTAGAGGTCAAAACATTGCCGTGCGATCGTGCCAACTTCATGATGGAAGCCGTCCACAATGTCCTGTTAACAACAATACAGGTTGAAACTACATCACCTGCTTCTGATTTGCCACACGCAAGCAAGTACCTGAGGTTGGAACACGGCTCGATGAGTTCGACCCACCCACCTTCGTGAAGCCTAGGCCCTTGCAGACCGGAATGTCACGACATGCATATAAACCCCCAAAATGTTGTCAGGTGTCTATGCTTTAAATGCGCTTCCAGCCTTTTCAAACTCAAGTTGATGGCCGTGTTCTAACGCAGGATTGTCTGCTGCCAATTCATCCATTGCCTACCCTAACCAATTGCTAGCATTATTCACTCACTACAGCAAAAAGATATCCAAGATGACTGAAAAGCCAGCTCTACCAGCCCTAGCTTCCCAGTTCGCTGTACCGAAAACATCTCAGCACATTGTCCAATCAGATGGCATGAGCATCACCTTACAATGCAAACTCTCCTACAGCGCGCGCATCCCAGTATATGGCTCAAACCCCACAAGCAACGTCTCCGAAGCGCTCTTCTACATCGAGAAGCCCATCCTGTCAATGCACGAGAAACGGTCTCTCTACGACGCCAACGGCACGCTCCTCTTCGACATCAAGGAGCGCCAAAGTACATTTACTACCCAGTGCTGTATATACGTAGGCGGAGAAGAAACACGTGTCGGCAATGTTGGTAAGAGTTGTAATGGATATCTCCTGGGACAATTTGGTTACGGTGAGAAGAGTTTCCAGGATTTACTCGCGGTTGAGAAGGGGTCTTGGTGGAGGGGAAGTGTTAATTTGAGACATATTAAGACGGGTGAGTCCTTGCCGAATCGTTTTCAGGCAATACTGCAGAATGAGATTTTGCAGTAGGGTCGGTGGCAAACTCAATACTGATTAGTTCGTTTCATGCAGACGAAATTGTGGCTAGGGCTAATTTTCGACCACCAAGTATGGAGTATACTCTTGATATCGCTCCTGGCGCTGACATGGCTCTAATCATTGCGTTCTGTGTGGCAATGGACTACAAGGCGAAGGAAGATAAGACATTGGAATACTTGTGGAAAGGAGTGAAGGTTACATCAACAATTGCGGGCTTGGGCGGGGTTGTAGGCAACTGATCAGGTGTTGGGGGACATTCAACAAAGGCAAGGTTTAAGCATCATTCTAGGCATTGCTTTCCAAGGCGTGCCGAGACATTGACTAACTCCAACACCCGGGAAGTGCTGCAACCTCAAGGAGGAGAGTACGGCACAGCACTGCAGGCGGCGCCAGTAACAGGTCATAAGCAGGTGGTGCAGATGCTTTGCGAGCACAGAGTCGATACTTGAACATGACCTCAGTTCGATACTCTTGTACTTCTGTAATCTTTCGCCGTCAAGCCTTTGCTTTGTCTTATAGACTCACTTTCTCCTACTGCTATTAGACGGGCACCACAGTCACATAACGCTTGATTTCATGTGGGAGTGCTTCACCAATAAGATAGTACTATATTATCTTATAGCTCACGCGTCGCACGTACTCCAACCACTTGATCTTACTGTCTTCTCGTCGCTGAAACGTATATACCGAGCTGCGGTAGCCTTCGATAGCTATTTAGACGATAGCGCACCAGTAAAGCAGCAGAAATTCCTAGAATACTACCAAAATGCTCGCTAATCGGCCTTCTCTACAAAGAATATACTATTAGGATTCTAGACAGCTGGTATCGTACCGTGGTACCCGTGCAAAGCCCTTATGTCACCATTTATTATACAGCGAGATACCGACGACGATATCCAACAACCACGCAGTCTAACCAACCTCAGAACTCAAGAAACGGTGGGTTAAACGCCTATAAGTCGTAAGGAGTTATATCAAGCTATTTCACAGCTCGAGGCGACCACACCGCTCGATCGCGATGTGAGGTCTATATTAACTAAGATAGGACGTGCCTTTGATCGCATTCACTTTAAACTAGCAACCACCGAGCGTTAATTAGCGACCTACAAGTGTTACGCGGAGTAAACGCGATATCGGCCACTAGAGTACAAGAGAGGAAAATGCGCCATATTCTCGGTGTTGGCAGTTGCCTCAGCTAGCTCAGACTCGGCCAACGATACGCTATTTTCTTAGTGTCAAAGCCACCAAAACAAAGACGTCGCGTGGGCGAGTCTGAGGTCGTGACGGCCCTTTTTCCATGCCGCGCGTTCATCTTCGACCTTTTATTTGCCATGACCAATTGTTTGCGTTGATATCAAGCTTGTACACGTTGGTGGCTGACTGCATAAGAGACCCAAGCTAGTACCAGCGTCCCAAGTGCTACCAAGAAGCTGCCGAAAGTCCAAGCAGTAGCCCAATCGTGGTATACAACTCTGGCTCCAACTATGGCCACAAATAGTGTCGTCATGCCAAAGGGAAGAATGAGTTGTTTTAGCTCGGGTTCCCATCCCTCCTGCTGTCGGTAAGAGACTACTACCAGCCACTACTTGGCGGTTCTGTAGTTCCAAGTTAAGGTACACTCGTAGAAATTACCTGTGGCCCCGTCACCTATATAAGCTATCTAAGCGGCTCCTGAACAAAATCCTGATTCCCAAGCATTGAAGCCACGGAAGCAATGCTCGATGGATCTGAAAAGACGCCGCTAGTCCTTCGGAGGTTCAGGAGGATGTAAGCCATAATCAGGCAGAACATGAGGCTGAAGAATGCCTGCAGTAGACGTACGCATGGAATATTCAGTATCCAGACGGGAGCACAGTGGGTGGTGGTTCCATCAGGTTTTGGACATAGGTTAGACGCCTTGATACTCATGGCTTCGGAAGCAATGGGAGCCATGATGGTGGTTGTTGCTGAGACGATAAAGGCTGTTAGCATAAGCGGCTGATCTGTGAGCAGGCTTGATAGGCCAGTCATGGAGATGCCCGGGGAAAGGTAGTCTGCCAGAAGGGATACTTTGACAGGAGCGCCACCAGGTCTCGTAAGCTGATAAAACGGTTCGACCATCTTCGTTGAGCCGAAAACGACACTCCAGATGCATTTCAGCAGAACCACGATGAGGGAACATAGATAAGTGGCCACATAGTATCTTGACATCGTGAAGCTGCCAGCGACAATATGGTCGGTTTGAGGAAGAGCGGCAATATCTACCACTCCCGTCGGCGTGGATTTTGCTGGTGAATGGGTTGATGATGAGGAGACATTATGCAGTTAAGGGTACAGCTGATGGAGATGTTGATGCTAATGTCCCGGAAGCAGAAACGGTCAAGAATGCTGTGTCAGAAGCGGTCGATGACACTATCGATGGGCTGGCGGTGTCTAAATATGCGGAAATGAAGGTTACAACTGGAGTGTACATAGTTGATGGCATAGTTAATACAGAGGGTTTTGAGGTATCTAGATATGAGTGAGATACTGGTGCACCCGTGCCGCTCGATGCTGCGGAAGGTGTTGCGGTGTCTAAGTATGCCGATTCAGAGATGGCAGTCACAGGAGCGCCGAACATAGTGCTGACCACACCATTAGTAGTTACCAGGAAGACCTGCTTGGTCGTCGGCGTGCCTGATATGACTGTCGCCAAGTAATAGAAAGTCTCTGTCAAGGGCGGAAGGTACTTAGTTGTAGGAGTAACAGTTTGAGTCAAGCCAGTGTAGGTGATAGTAGTGGGAATGCCTGATGAAACTATGGTGAATGTTGTGCCTGCCCATGTATTAGTCGCCGCAGTGTAGGTCAGGAAATCTGCCGGGTTCGTGGCAACCGAGGACAACTGCCGCCTGTTCAAGTTAGAGGACGAAGGGCTAGCATTCCGCTCATTGACACTTTTAGAGACTGCGACTTGCAAAAGAGCAATGCAAGCCAAAATCGAGCAAAGAAGAGCGACGTAGCTTGTCTGAAGTCTGCTAACCTTTTTCCACTTCTGCCCACTGGAGGTTCGTCTGAATGAAGTGCTAAGTCAATATGGTGTGGCCAACGCACTGCACATGCAGCCCATTAGTATAACTTGCTTAGGGCTACGTATCCATCTATCTAGTCGTTGTTGAGGAAGAGATGCTTGAAGAAGTACTTCACGCTTGTATTAAGCGATCAAGAAGAGAAAGAGGTGTAGAAAAAGCTTGAAAGACGATATGGACGCCATGGCCTGCATAGAGACAAACAAGAACCAAGGCCAGAGACTAGTATCACTCGTTCCCATCTTCCTAATGACTAATTACCTACTCGATAACCTGAAGCAATACCAGGATAAGTGTCAACGAAATCTTCCTCATCAGAGTTGAGCAGATAGCATTTATAGAAGCTGCCAGCGTTGCTGTTCTCCACATAATCGAAGAAAATGCAGCCCGAGGTTGTCGAGCAAAGATTAACGCATGCTTCGAAAGTAGGTTGGGTGGACTGCCCGATAAGGTTGCCTGCAAAATTGTAATAGCTATCGCAATCGAGATTATACTGCATCCGTTTAGCGCAGTATACGGGTTATTAAGTAATGAGCAGTCTGTCGGAGCTGGGGTTTGTGATGTCGTTGTCGTGGTTGTGGTTGTGGTTGTGGTTATGGTTATGGTTATGGTTGTGGCCATGGTGGTTGTGGGTTCATTTGTGGTCGTCGTGGTTATGGGTTCATATGTCGTCGTGGCTGTTGGCGTCGTGGTAGGCACAGTCGTGGTCGAGAGATTGGAGCAGACCCCATTGACACACTTGCTACCAGCAGGGCACTGATGTAGAGAATTAGCATCTAAACAACTATCATGCAATTCCATCCACTGATGGCTTGCAAACATTACACTGACTACCACAAAGAGTTAAAATGAAGTTATGTACTTCGGTACTTAGGAGGATGGAAATCGTCTCCATTGAATGGTCTTCTGACGAATTTTTTCTGTAAAGAAAAGGCTCTATCTGAGAGGACCCCACGTATCCCTACTCTTGTCTGACACTGCTAAGAAGATCTATTCTGGATGCATCAATCTGCTCGTCGTCTAGACCGGGATTTTTTTCTCGTGGCCACTCCGCTCTTGTCACCTAACGGATCAATCTTCGCACTTGCAATCGTCTCATCTCGTCCGACCACACCCTGTGAGTCGGCATGCGGGTCTGTATGTTGGCCAACTCCTTTATCACCGAGAGGATCGATGCGTGCCTGATCGATACTCCGGTCTGTGCCAACTACACCTCTTGAGCTTTGGTCATGTGGGACGCCAGTCCTCTGGTCCGAGTCGAGAGATTGAATCTTAGAGGACGAGATATTTTCGTTACTACCTGATGTCCCACTAGGAGGGTTAGCGTTTAGTGTTAAGTTTATGTATCGAACTGCTTACGTTGACATCTTGCTATCTGTTTTGGATGGTTGCCTGCTTGAAGTGATGACCTCGGTACTGGAACTGAGGATCTGACTTAATGCATTGCTGCAAGCTGGCAAGCAACTATATTAACCCTCAGTTATCGTCGGAATGCAAGATGATCTCATTTCTTCAGATTGAGAGGAGAACCCTAACCGAATTGCGTAAGCGAGTGACAGTGTAAATGCTTGCAATCATGAATAGAGTATAATGCAAGATAGACACGAATAGGGTAACCTGAACATATTTCTGCGGAGCAGTAGTAACCCTACAACGAGGAATGGCACACTACATGTCTAAAGGCCTACAAAGTGTATTTGGATGTCCAGGTCCACAGCACTATCGCCTGGCGCAGAACCAGATCGCCAAGCCAAATCGCAACCAATCAATGCAGTTTTCTATTGTCAAGGTGCGCTAGGCGTCGGTGCTGTGGGCTCGGATCCTAAAACTCAATCGCAAGGTGAGCACGTTCATAACTTGCAGTCGCTCGGAGGCTTGTTGAAGATGGTTGGTTGCTCTATAACTAGTTAACAGGTTTGGTGCTCTGATAGGATAGTAAACTTCGACTGTGTCATGAAAGAAACATACGCTTGAGGTTTGCGCTCTTCTTTGTAATAGTAGAGCATGTCAGTAATATGAGATATGACTGGTTACGATTTGACATGATTTATGGTTGAGAGCTTGTTCAGGAGAAAACCTGTCGCCTGCCACGTGCATCGCCTTGTTCGCTAGGATTTGGGGCATACTGACTCCATACCATAGAAGGAGAAGAATGGATGGCTGCAGAATTTAGCCGCCCAGACTCGAAGCTTGCAAAGAGCACCAAAATGCAGCAAGGTAGAGCACTGTGCTGACGTCCTCAAAATCAAAGCAAATAGTGGAATCTGGGGTAGGTCTAGACCAATGACTTGATGGACAAATAGAAGTTCCAGGATAAAGATCAATTCCTAGTGGACAGCCATTTTTGACTTAATTTCTGGCGAATCTGACTTGATGAAAATTTTTGACTAAGCGCTGCGGACGCCGCGAGTTCGTTCTTACATTCAAAATGTTTCAACGCTAGTCCTGAAATCAAGTTACTAATTTAGCTTACTGGCGTTGTTAAATTGTAATTGGTGCGGAAGCCAAGTCGCTCGGATCGACACCTACCCAATCCTCTGCGCGTACAATTTGTTCCATTTAGCCTCAAGCTAAATATGCACACTAGCAGTTCGACACCCCATTGTTCAACCACCATTTGCTAGCCACTCAGTAGTCCGTTAGTCGTATGAATGGTATTATTCGAATCGCCTTGTCGTCCTGTACACGTACATACTGATATATCGTATTTAAAATGGCTGGTGTTGGCGAACAGCTCAATCTTTAGATTTTGAGTGAACAACGCGATTTAGCCGAGGCCAATTTAGACCCGACCTCGACAGCTTCCGTAGGCAATATCTTGATCGAGAACGTCCTTGCGTACTTATAATAACCTATACCGCATTGGTAGATTAGTATAGAAGTACCCTATCGATAGTGGGAGCTGAAGGATCCATTACTGGCGTCGTAGTCGCCAGTCCGCCTGTTTTTACTCTTTTTTTAATATATACTCGATTAACTTATATTCTATATTAATATTAACGCAATACGTGATTTAAATCGGAAAGGATTATAGAGAGAGATAACGGACATTGAGATAAGGCGCTAGCTAGCTTATCGATTTTAAATAATTAAGACCACGCCTGTGACGACCTTAATATAGGATCTATAATCGATTAAAGACCTACTAACGCGGAGAATTAGTTTTTAGCGTTTTAAGGCTATTAAGCGATATCTCGCTCTCTATAGTAATAATATAGTAAATAAATAACGTCCTATATAGTTTTAGAAGATTTAAACTACCCTTAACCTCGTATACGATCGTTTTAAGATGATTTTAATACCTAGAAGCTATCTAGTCGTTAATAAGTCCTCTATTAAGTTCTATGGTTATTAAAGGGATAAGTATCGAATAAGGTATAAACTAGTAAATAAAGGCTTTTATATACTCGCTCTTTATAGCTATAGAGGTTTACTATACGACTTTATAATATCCTTAAGTCGCGACGGCCTTAAGGGGGTCCTAGAAGGTATTAAGATCGATATTTTAATAAGGAGTATTTAAAAAAGGAAGAGAGGTTTAAACTATAGTTAGGCCCTTATAGTTAAACTTCTACCTTAAAAGGTAGTAATATATACGCTTTACGAGCGAGTTATAACTAAATAGAGGTACTAAACGTTCGTTTACTACGTTAATAACCTCTTTACTAATATATCGCTAGCTAGGGCACTATTAATAATTAATATTAGTATATATAGTACTATAAGAGCGAATACGCCTAGTTTTCTACCGCTTTTATTAGTAATTAAGTATAGATTTAGGCCTAAACTAGCCTAAAACGAGTAATCAGCCCTTATTATTAATAATATCGTAGCTTATTTAATCTAAAAAGACTACGAATAATAAAATATCGTATCCTTTATATCTACGATTTATAGCCCTTATAACTCGGAAGCTACGATTTAATATATAAGGGCGAGATTACCTATAAAAGGTATACCTACTGGCTTTACTTAGGCCTAAGTTTAGTAGCTAAAGATCGTCGTTAATTATAACCGATATATAGATAATATTAACCTCTATAATCGTTTACGTACCTATAAGACCGTGCGACGACCTTACTAGACTAAGTAAACTAAAAAAATTATCGAGTTTATTATTAATATCTATTATACGAACGCGTTTATTATTTAGAAGCGATATTAGGTTTAAATAAATTAAGGGTAACGATCTCGAGAGCGATTCCTTACTTAATTTATTAAGGGCCTTATTAAGATTAAAGAGAAGATATATATACTAGTATAAGTTATAAATTGAAGCTTTTATACTTAGACGGACTATTAACCTTGAGAGTATCGTAAGCGTAATCCTCTAGGCGAGATTGTTAATAATATTACTACCTCTAGGGCGTCGAGGACGACTAACTACTGCGACGATTGTATAAAGTATCTGTGCGTCGGTAAGGGCTGCTGGGGTTAATATTATGAGGCGAGAGGCCTCAAAATCAGGCCAAAGGATCGATATTAGCAAGAGGGGGTCAATATCTACACCAGGCGACAGCGATCTCGTTTTGTGACACCAGGATTTGTCTATACAAGGCCAAACCGCGGCCTCAAACGCGTGATAACTCATAGAATCATGATCTGGTACACGTACAATATCATACTCATTGCAAGGAGATTATTTGTATGTAATGACCATCAGGTAGTGCTCTTGCGGTGGAGCCGCTAAATGGAACAAATTGTACGCGCAGAGGATAGGGCAAGGCAAATATGGTAATGGGTGACAACACATCCTACGGAAAACTGATATCTTACCATGCGTTCATGAAACGCTGGATGAGATCATGAAGGAAAACAAAGCAAAGGAACATATAAGCCAGTCGACACTGGCCCAGGTCTGATCTCGAACTCGTAGTAATTATTAATTTATTGCTGGTGTCTACTTGTTTAGTCCAAATTTCAAATCACAATGTCAAAGCCAGCAGTAATCTTTGTCATAATGCCACACGTTACCTCTGAAGGGGAACGTTACAACTTCGACATGGAGTGTTACCTTGATAAGCACATGCCGCTTCTAAAGAAATACTGGTATATGTGTTGTATTTTCCTTTGTTTCAGGTCTTTCCATTTCGTCGTCGTCCTAGTCAATCTAGAGCTGTTACTGTTGTTTTGTAGCAGCTGTCTTGAAGCTGCTAACACCTTACTTCTTACTGCTTAGGACTCCTCACGGCTTGATCTCCGCTAGTGTTGTGACATTCCCTGAGTCCGATCCAAGTGGTCTCTACCTCATGAATGTGATGCGCTGGCAGAGCCAGGAGCACTGGGAACGGACAGTCGCATTGATGATGCCGGAGATTATGGATGATAGGAAGAATTTTACAAACTGGCAAGGAGATCTCACATGGTGGGTTGGAAATGAAATGGTAAATTTGTAGGAATTGTGAAACATTTTGGAGTTGCGGCCGATGCAACTGTGGTAAAGTTCTGGTGATCGAAAGTCCCGAGGAGTTCTGAGAGATTAGAGCATGCTGTATGAGATCTACAGAGTTCTTCGAAGTGTATGCAGCAATTCAGCACTGCTTGCCAAAAACACGATTACTCTGTCGTGATGCATTCTTCCCGTCTGACTTCATGGTCATCGATTAAGCCTACTGTCATGAGACAGTCTCGACACGGCTATGACACAGGACATGGATACTTCAATGATGCATCATAGCAATTTCTAAGTTCTATATGTACTTCATTGTCTTTCGTGTCCTTCTTCATATATTCGGTATCTAATCAATTTCGTTAATGTCCTCTCTCTCTTTCTATAGCTCCAAAATGTCTTGCTGTTGTTTCATCTAAATCAACCACATACAAGATAACAGGTATCAGATCTGAATCTTCACCGCAATTAAAAGTACTGAATCTAAGCTTGCTATGTTGCTGCAGGAATGGTTCTGCAAGGAGGTATGACGGGTTTGACATATCAACTGGGAGATTTTGAAGGAATCAATTTCTGATTGTCTTTTAACAAATTCTCCTGCCAACACCCTTCCATGACCTTGACTAGCATTCCGCTTCAGTTCCAAAATGCCTCCCGACATCAGTTCTCTAATCAAGGAAGCTCAAGCTGTCACCTCTTTGAGATTCCCAGTCTAGATGTCGAAAACGAATCCTCGGATGTTAGACTTAAGCCCAGGCCCTCTTTGATTGTAGCATCTCGAAAATGAGTGGCGCCGCAATCTGATTCGTCCAAAGTCAGTGATCGAACATAGTGGCCAATTTTGAATTAACGCACCTGTATGCTGAACGATAATGCATTCAGTGAAGTGCACCAGAGAGTCAATGGACAGTAAGTGCTCCAAGACGATTTGAGCGTTTCCTCCAGCAACATGGAGGACAGCAGCGTCTACAACTGTATGTTAATTGTTATCCAACAAAAGAGACTCTTGCAAGTTGCTCACCACCAATACCAAGGTTGAAGATCTTCTCGGGAATGCAACGTGGATCACCACAGGTGACTAACCGGAAGTCAGTTTCATGAACCTGAGGATGTTGGTGGTAACTGATGCTCACTGATCAATATTTGAGACATCTTGCCCATGAGTGCCAACTCAGAGAAGTAAGGAATGGGCTGAAAGTCTTTGCGGCTCGCCCTGTCAGTCGTTAGATTGTTGACCAACTGACTACCAGCAGGAGGCCGACGTACTCATGACGCTGAAGCAGTTCCTGCGTTGTCAAACCCATCGTTCCTGGTGTTGATGTAAGAGAATGGTGCTGCACAGAAAGATGTCTTAGAGCAATAGATGGAGAATTATGAAGTGTTCTGATGAAGACGAGAAAACTGTCTTTCGAAGTTGGCGTGGCACCCTCATTTATATATGAAGGTGCTCTGCTTGTTACACTGAAGCGCTTCGTCCGTAGTTTTAAAGGCGGTTCAATCAAGAACACGCATGATGTGCGTTAGGGGGAATCATCGAATACCAAAAAGGGTATACTAAGATCCTGATAAATTAGGCCTGATGCTGTAGGCGACTAGTCCGTTAGTAATGTGACGCAGGCAACGTGGTATTTGTAAGGACGTACGGTACTCCACACGGTCAAAATCTGACACTATACCTAGTCGAGGCAGTTGTGCCCTTGTTGACATCGACTTAGGCTCGGCACCACAATTCACCAAGATTGAAGGTTGGAAGCGCCTGGTAATTTTGATTTCTGCTTGTGCAATCACCAATCCTTAACTCGTGACTTCTTCTATTGAACTAACATTGTTCTAGCAATAAGACTGAGCAAGGATGGATTGAGTAGGCATTTTAGGAAACAACTAGGTAATCACCGTACAATGTCGACATGTGATACAGGTCGAACCTCATTGTCAGTTGATAGTATTAGTTTGCTGGGTGGTAGAACGCCGCCACTCAAGGTGGCCTCTCCTTTTGGTATCGTAAAGTTGGTGAATTTTAGTGCCTACTCAAAGCGCTGAAGTCGGCGAGGATCTGCGCTTGGCTTGTCCGATTCCGTTGCATTCACAAACGGCACGTCTTGATGCGTCAAACAGTTACAAAAAGACATAATCGTTTCGGGGCAGTTGCACTCTTATCACCACGTTTGCTGGGTGTCAGAAGCCAGCACGTTCCGCACTTGAAGTTGTAAGCTGCAATGAACTTTCAACCATTGAGTCATCTAGCACAATGCATTTGATCTTCGTCAACCAGGATGCTAAGAAACGCAGCTTGAGTGATGCAGATCGTCGCATGATACGGAAGTCTCCATACGAGTGGGCGTAGCAACACGAAGGTAAAAGGCACGCAAAGGAAGGTATATGTCCTGCAGATGCCGAATGTTCTGGCCTCGAAAGGAGGGAGCACTGTTGAGTCAGCAGCATCTTCAGACCAGGCCCCAGAAGAACATATCCCTACCACATTTTAGTTCCGAACAGCTAGTTGTACTCTTCAGCGCCATCATGTATTCAGAACCAATATTCCACCTCTACTGACATGCTACCCAAATGGACGGCCCCTGCCGACAGAGACAGCTATCTTCGTACTACAGAGAGATAGACATTTAGAGCTATTTTAGTTCACCGCAGTTGATATATGTGCTTCTGTTGCGTTTACGCCTCTTTGGCAATTGCGGCATGCTGCCCACCTTGAGCAGCAAGACTAGCTCTCCTAAACTCAACATTGGCTCGAGCTGTTTCATCAACACTCTTCCGTGTGTGAATAGCAGACCCTACTGTGTCAATACCATCAACGTTCGCAAAACTCTTTGGATTGCCGACCAAACTCTCCTTTCTTAGAACCTTCTCGTCATACTGGGTGTTGTATGCATCAACACCTTCTTCATCCGGGAGGATACCGTAGACAGTGTGTGGTACAAGTTGTTCTTTAGGACGCCAGACAAGACTAAGTGTGGTGTAGATAAAGATAGATGTGACGAACCCAAAAAGCCAATCAAAGGAGTAAAGGTTTTTGGCCCCTTGACTAATTTTGACCTTACTGTTGATGCTGTATGCAAGGCCTGGAAGTAAGGGAGACACAGGAATAAGGAAGGCTAGCAAAGCACGTGGATTGATACCAGTGACATTGTAGTGATATCTGCCGTGAGGGTTGTACAAAGCCGGTACGTCGATATGCTGTCTTTTGACGAGCTAATAGTCCGAAGCGATGATGCCAGCCATTGGAGCTAAGAAAACCGCATAACCTCCCATAAAAGCGAGGAAAGTGGTGGCGGAGTGAAGGATTTCCCATGGGACAATGACCCCACCGCCAACGAATGCTGCAATGATACAGCCCCGTTTGATGTTAATGTACCGAGGGCAGAGCACGGTCAGGTCATTTGCAGCCGAGATGGAGTTCGCCGTAATGTTTGTGCCAACTTGAGCGATGTACCAGCTAAGCCCTGCAAAGAAAGCAGCAGCACGGCCACCCGGATTGTCCAGCCAGTGCGCTACAATATCAAGCGGATTCCACAAAGCCTTACCATAAACAACGATTGATGCAGATGTGGTAATAATGCCGAGTACGCCACAAATGGTGAATATGATAGGCAGGAATGGAAGCTAAATGTACAGACCCCTCGTAGATTTGGCATATCTTGAAAAGTCAGGAATGTTGCAAGCCAGAGTTGCCCACGAGCCTGTAACCGCAGACATGCACGACAGCCAGAGCCAAGCCTTATCACTACCATGAACAGTCTCTGGAATGTTGAAAAGCTCTCCACTCCCGCCGGCCTTATGAACAATCGAGCCTAGTGTGCAGACGGCCGTGATCGGTGCGGCGAACAACTTGACGATAAAAGCCATTTGAGTTTTGTAGGGGGTATGAAGAGGAGTGGAAGCTGAATGATCCAGAATAAAAAGTAGGATATCATGCCTTTCGTGTCTATGCCGGCGTCTGGGTCTGCGTCGCTGTCAGTATGGACTGTAACACTTCGCCAACAACAAAACCCTTTTTTGTTCTTCGGGGACCTCACCAATGTGATTTTTGATTCTGTTGTATGACGGCCAAATCGCGGCGAGCATGATAGTTATGCATTGCGCTCCATTGGCACCTTGGATGCCCAGCCAGAACATTGCAAGAATGGCTCGTGAGACAATGCAGAAGTAACCGAAATAATATCCGAAGCTAGATCGAACAATGACTGAGAACGGGATGTGCAACTTAGCACAGATTGCACCGTTGAGCACCATAGGAATTGCAACGCAAAAAGTACCGACGACCATGATTGGAATTGCATCGTGCCAGTTAAGGCCGACGGCGATGACTGAGGAGGCGGTCTCCCAAGTACCCAATTTGATAGTATCAGTAGCCCAGTAAGCCATCCACGTCCAGAGAGTCCATGCTTGATGTTTCTCCGGGACAGGGTCCATATCAGCGTTGGTCCATACTTCTGGCGGTGCCAATGCGGACTCTGTCCTCAGATCAATCACCCCTTTTGAGGAAGCCTGATAGAGGTAACGTACCTTGCTTGGGCAGTTCCCATGCCTTCAGAGAAGTGCATCTTGCCTTGACAGTCGCCTTGCTCGGTATGTATTTGGAAGGTCTAATATCTTTGACACCCATGGTTGATGGTGTGTCTGAGCTAACTCCTATGCAGGATGAAAAGGTCGGGAAGAGCAAGATGTTTCAATCAGGGTTTTGTTACTCATCTTATCAGTTGTGCAACACATGTGAAACCTCATCAGAGTCTTTGCACATCAGACTGCAGGTACTTGGTAGGTACAACCGATATCATGGTGTACGACTCCCATGACTGGTTGTACGTCGGATTCATGCATGATAAGGTCCCAAAAGCGTTCACGCCTCAAGGACGGTAATTGTAAGGTAGAACTCGAAAACGGCATGAATCGCACGAAATCAAGCTCAAAGGTTGGACAAAGATAGGCTCTCAGAGGCTCCTGAGCTTATCGGAAGCAAGCCTAGGGTGGGGAGCCAATCAAAAGAACGACAAGAGACCCACTGGCATCAGGAGTTAAGCTTCGAGGACTAGATCTTGACACGCTTGATAGGCAATGCTACCAAACCCCTTTCATATGCCCTGCCTGATCATGTCGTGCGTATTCCCCGAACCAAAAAGTCTCATCGCCGTGATCCACCAGAGACAATTCCAGATCATCAGTTGTCGAACGCTATTGATTGACCGTCGAGCAGAAAAAAAGAGATACGCAATCAAAGCGAAGGGTATATAGTTGAAATTTAGCAAGAGTGGTTGACGACTCCGATGGCATTTCGTAGTCAGGTACAGGGATACGATGACGCTCTGATGTTTCAGCTGAGGTACATGTTTGCATTTCCAGCAGATCATCGGGTGTGTAGATGTGCAGCTTGTTGCGTGGCAAAGCGGCCGTGAATTCTTCTCCATTAACAGTGGATAGATCATGCAACTGACTGGTCAGGAAAGGACCAACCAACAGGGGCAAAAATTAACGCAACCCATCTCAAGAGCTTTGTGTTGAAATTCGGATAGTGGTAGACTGCTCGTTCTTAAGGATTAGAATCTGATTGTGTGCTCTCACTTTGACAGTGCCAACATCTTGAAGGAGCCACGCTTGGGGAGAGGTCTTTATGTTGTGCGGATTGCAATGCTATGCATTACATAAGCTTGAAGCTGCGTTGTTTTCTCTAGGGATGGAGGTTTCTATGTATGTACTGAAATTTTTGCTCAGTGAGCGGTGGTAGTTATCGGACCTGCGCGGCGCCAAGTGAAGCTTAAGTTTTTGACGGAGGCTGGCTTCTCCGAAGCTTAGTTTTCTCCCCAAACATTGTAAATCTTAACTGGAACTTCCCAGCATGACCTCCCTAGAGGCCAGCTGCAACTGTGATATGTGATCCGTGCCGCCAAAGTGTTTGCACTTTCCTCAAAGAACACAATTACAAGTAAACACAGAGACATCCTCATTCTTTTTCTGCCAATCACTGAACACATATCCTCATAACGAAGGTTGATTGATACCCATCGTTTCAAGCATCAAGGATTCTTCATCGAAATCCAGTACATTCGCGGCATGGGGGACGATCTGAATGCTCAGCCGGAAAGGCTATAATGCTGGCTGGAAAATTTTTAGTACCCCTTGGACTGCTTGTTTCGTATTTGTTAACATGCTATACTGTACAATTTTAAACAGAGGGTAAGTTAAGCCAGTACTGCTTACATTCAGTTTGCGGATTACTATCTTTCTATTTACAAAAATCCTGCACCCTATTGTTTTAATATAATCAGTATATGTTATAAGGCTTACCTTTATAGGACTAGTAATAGTATAAGTAGAACCTTATAGGGTGTTTATATATATAATAGGTAGGTAGTGTAAACGGTATAAGTATAGGGGTATCAGTATAACTTAGACTAATTACAAAGCTATAGAGTAATATAAAGAAGACTCGTATTTATATACTTATAGCTATAGTCCTAAATAGAAAATCCTATTCTAGTATATTAGTTTAATAGGTCTTTAGTTTATAGACTATCCCGATATCCTCTCCGCGTACAAAATGTTGCATTTAGCGCGCCCCACTCGCGCGCCACCACCTCATAGTAATTTACATGTAAAGATGGCAATACGTTGGTACTGTAATAATGCAATTAGGACAATAGGCGGTGTCGCCATCGACGCGTTTGAGGCTGCAATATAATCTTATATAGACAATTCTTAGTGTCATAAACTGCGCTCAACTGCGCGCGGCTGCGCCTGATCCATCTATTTACCCTCCTCTTTAATATCGATCCTCTGGCCTCGTAGGAAGGCCTAAATTATCGTAATACCGCGTTCAGCAGCCCTTTCGAAGGTATAAATACTTTATATATCGATTATAGTAGTTAAAGGTTTATAACGTTCGAGATTTAGTAGTATTATTAGGGCTAATTTCGCTTAGCGTAGTTCGTAATATATACTCTCGAGTTTAATAGTCTTTCTAACTATAGTATATACATTTTAAGGTCTAAGTTAATATATAAATATCCTCCGCGACCTTTATAAGGCCCTTAATAAGTTAATTAATAAACTGCTAATATATACGTCCTCTTTATTTATTTTAAGTTTAGTATCGATTTTAAATAATAAATATATTAGTCTAGTAAGTATCGATAGTAAAATTAATAAACTTCTTTATCTATTTAATCTAGCTAGGTCGTTAAATAGTTTTATAAACTCGTAAGCGGTTATAAAAATTAATATTACCTATAAATAAGTTATAATTAACTACGATCTTTAGCTAACTAATTTACGCCTTAGTAAAGCTATTTAAGTACTTTCTTATAGCTAAATAAGTTTTTATTTATCGAGTTACTACTTCTAAATTAAGAGGATCGTAGATTATAAAGATAAAGGATATAATATTATCTCTCTTAGCGTCTTTTTAGATTATATAAATTATAATATCGTTAATAATAAGGACTATTTAAGTAATTAGAAATAGTTCTAATCTAAATTTAGTCTTAATCGCTAATAAGATTAGAAGAAAACTAAGTATATTCTTTTTTATAGTACTATAGATACTAATATTAAGCGTTTATAGTACCTTAGCTAATAGTATATCTGTAAAGAGGTTATTTAGGTAGTAGATATATATCTTTAGCTTTTATTTAGCTATTACGCGCTCTAGAAGGATATATACTAGTATCTTTTACGGTAGAAGGCGTACTAGTATCGCTTAATCGCCCTTTATACCTCTCTTTCTTTTATATAGACTCCTTATTAATATATCGATCTCGATACTCTTTAGTACCCTCTCTACTCCCTAACGATTAAATAATATTATAAAGTTATATAATAGGCCTCTATAGCTATAGAGGGTATATACTATAAAGCCTTTACCTACTAGTTTATATCTTATACGGTATTTATCCTTTTAACGACTATAGAACTCGATTAAGATCTTATTAATAACTAAATAACTTCTAGGTATTAGGACCTCCTTTAAACGATCTCGAAGGACCGTTAACGCCTTTTAGATCTTCTAAAACTATATATACTACGCCTAGTCCAACGGTTAATCGCTATAGAAGGTTAGGTATTATTTAATAGCTTTAAAATATTAATAACTAATCCTTTTAGTAGGTAGACCTTTAATTAACTAAAAATCTTATATTAAGATCGTTATAGGTAAGGTATTTACTATTTAAAGCCTATAAGTTAGTTAGCGCCTTATCTCGATATCTAATATCTCTTTCTATAATCCTTTACCCTTTTAATTACGTCTAATATTAGTATTAATATAATATATAAGAAGATCGAGTAGAGGCTAAAAAAGTAGTAAGAATAACTAAACTGGCGACCACTTCGCCTATACTTTATCGCGTAACTCCCACTGTTGATAGGGAACATCTATACCACCCTACTAATGCTGTATAGGTTACTATAAGTGTATACGAACGTCCGCGAGCGAGATATTAGCGATAGAAGGTGTCGAGGTCGGGTCAAAATTAGCTTCTAGAAAGTCGCGTTGTTCACTCAGGATTTACAGATCGAGCTGTTCACCAACACCAGCCATTTTGAATACAAGATATTGGTATCTAGAGATACAGAATAACGAGGCAAACGTAATGATACCAATGATACGACTATTGGACTACTGTATGGCCAGTAAATACAAGTTGAAGGATGAGTGTGGAACTGCTAGCGTGCTTATTTTGCCTTTGCGCTAAATGTAACATTTTGTACGCGGAGAGGATATTAATACACCATTATACTAAAATATTTCCTTATTAAGGAAGGTCGTAGCCCTTATAGCTTAGCGTCCTCGCCTAACCTTTTATATTTTAGGTGAGATGGTCGTTAGACGGCCTAATATCGCCTAACCCGTAATAGTATATTATTTACGACTTTTATTAGCTCTCTATATACTATATTCTAGTATACACTCGAGGATTTCGGTTATAGATATATAGAAATTATACTAGGTTTAGCCTAGCTATATAGACCCTTAAAAGTATTTAAATAGAGATAAAAGAGCCTATTATAAGGCTTATCTCTATAGAACTAGTAATAGTATAAGTAGAACCTTAGTAGTTAGTTACTTATATAATAGGTAGGTAATATTAATAGTATAAGTATAGGGATATTAGTATAACTTAGATTAACTATAGAACTATAGACTATTATAAAGAAGACTCGTACCTATATACTTATAATTATAGTCTTAATTAGAAAGTCTCGTCTTAGTACGTTAGTTTAATAGGCCTTTAGTATATAGACTATTATACTAAATATTTCCTAATCGGGGAAGGTCGTAGCCCTCGAGGCTTAGCGGCTTCGCCTAACCTTCCATGTTTTAGGTGAGGTGGTCGTAGGACCGCCTGACCTCGCCTGACCCGTAATAGAGCCACAACCGCGAAGGACTCTGATAGCAGATATTCTCAAAACTAGCCATGAGAGACCACCTGTGACTAGTAAGATAATAATATTAATTAATACTGTCTTACCGCTTACATCAGTGATTTACTCCATTATCTACACCGAGCTAATTTCGGCATGGAACAACATTCTGGATATAAATACCCTAAAATTTGTCTGATAGCTAACCCCTTTCGTACCTAGAACTGCAGGCTTTTGGAAGCTTTTACTTGACATATCATATCATTTCAAAATGAGTGCCTTCCCCAGAACTACACCATTTTATGACCTAATTCTCTCTCAACGCCGGACGTGAGCCTGACCGGTGACGAAATGAAACAAGCTAGGTGAATACCCTAAGGTTACTGCACAGATTTTCAAGCAGACCGTAGTCTAAGGATGGCAAACGGAGGTAGCATATACGATAGAGCATCAGTCAATTGAAACATTAAGTAAGCTTGGGGACAAATTTCACTATATTTGTATGAAAGGTGAGCTGTATATATCGACTACGGGGATTTACACTCGCTTTCGGATAGAACTTTGACGTCACAGCCGACGACATGGGACGGAGAGCTGCTAAGGTAAAGAAGGATGATAAGGGTTGCGGAGAGAGAACGATATGTGGCAAAGTTTGCGTTGCGTGCAAGGTCTGATGAGTTGTTACTAAAACTTCGCCCTCATCGAGCTGCCTGTCCAGGAAGAAAGGGTGAGAAAGTACACCACGATGTTGTCACATAGCGTTAGATGGTCGCCGAATGACACAGGAAGGCGACTTTCTAGAAGAATCAATTCACTTGGCCGTTCTGCATGGGTCGAAAAGAAAGGGCTTAGAAATAATAACCTGCTGGGGGTATACCCTTGAATGGATGAATGGGGAGCGAGCTAGTTGAAGAGTACAAATCCCTTTTGACAAGAAAGTAGCTCTCACAAGATTCTGTTTTACACTCAGAGGTCATCTCCCTCGCATGAACTACCTTTAAATATGCCTACAAGAATATGGAAAGTCTCTTGTTGGGGACATTAAACGTGGTACCGAATTGCGTTGGATGTAACAGAAATGTGGAGAGAGGTTAATATGTACCACGCTGCTACAGCCTCGAGATCACTGATTTGTTCCAGTAGGGGTTGACAAGGTTGCCAGCATGCTGGTAGAGACTCTGTGTCGTGTTTGTTGACGCAGTGTCTTCAGTTTGGCCTACGCGTCAAACCACAATGGACGAAATGCAGCCAGATCATCTTGATCTCGTAAACTCCTTTACGACTGTGGTCAGCAAGGCAGACCATCTGTGTCGAGAATTCTTTAGAGATATCATATTCTAGTATCATCCTAAGCTCATTTGGCTGATATAAACATCACGGCGCGCACCTTGTCCTACTAGTTAATTGGCACAGGGATTTGGCCGCGCTCCCCTCCGCCTCCGGCTAGTTTAGTTGCTTTTAATTGTGCTAATACTCTCTTAGTATCAACTTATCATGATTGTTCTTAGTATCGTGTAGGAATGTTACAGGACAAGCATCTGTCATTCCAGTAAATGTATCCTGTTAGTCTATCAATAGACCTGATAGCTGGAATAAACCCCCGGCGTGGTATGTATTAAGGGCGTGTAAGCAGGCTTGATTTACAACTTAGCAGCCTGGAAGGGCGCTAGACGTGCAATGCACCAGGGAGGCAGTTTGATGTCGTATTAACCGACGGCTATATTTGTGTTTTGCCAGCAAGAACTAGTGATGTTATCGTTGATAGCGGTTGTGTTTGAATTCATGAATGACTTTGAGTTGCAGGCTGACACGAACATAGTGCTAATTGATGTTAGATCCCGGAACGAAGCTAATGTAGGTAAGCCTGAAGTGGACCAGAAAAGTCGGTACTCGGTATGATTCTGAGAAATAGGTTGTTCATACAGTTACCAAATACAACATCACGGCTCAGTTTTGGGAAGAACGAGGGAAGTGATGTATCCATTCCAAGCCTAAAAAAGCGCCCCCATATAATCCAACGAAAAGCAGAAAACATAATCGTACACAGAGGATCCATATTCTACAAAACCTGACGGATAATGCCTAAGAGCCAGCTCCTGGTCATGCCGCCATGTGCTTCAAGCCATGATTGGCAAGCACATAAAGATACAGCGAGACAAATGATTGCCAAAATGCTCTCACTTCACGTGTCCTATGCTCGAGCCTTCCTATGACTACCATTCAATGTCTCCAAAACGGTCCTGGACCGTGTCGAAAGGTACACAGTCTTCAAGACCATCTGGAGGGGCTCTTCGATCAAGTCGGTCAAGTCGATGCAGGGATGGAGGTGCTGGGTTTCTTTCCCAAATAATCATTCTGTTAGCGCCATTTGATTTTTCTGCTCTGATCTATGGTGAGAAGACAACATAGTCAGTACGTGCAATTCGATTGAGCGAAAAAAAGCTGGGTAACTTAGGTTAGTTTGGTTTGGCAGGGGCTTACTCACATTCGATACCTGTTGCTTTGGGCTATCAAAATCTGTGTCTCTTTGAAGCGTAGGTAGCTCGATCCTTCCCCAAATGCCGTTCAGGGGGATATTGCTGACATCAGCTGTAATCAATACGGCAGTCCCACCGCAAATTTCAGCGTATACCTTCGACATGGTTTCGAAATATTTGTATTTCAAGCTGGCATCGCCCATGATGCAGCGCATCGGATTATTTGTGTCTTTAGTGTCAGAGTTGTATAGCCCGCATGGCCACATATCCTGTGGTGTATAAGTACACTTCATCAACGCTAGATAGGTCACCTCTGCTGCAGCGAGAGATGCAGCCATGACTTACCCAACTGGTAACAAGATTATTTTCTGGACCGATGGTCCGCGCTTTGGCGTTGTTACCCTGTTGTTCTGTGTAGAAGATGCAAGTATCGGGCTTTGGAAGAAACCTTGGATTCGCGAGGAAGTACTATTACCACCTGGTTAGGATATTTCCATCATTTGACCGATTGCTTACATCTTCTGTGAACTTGGATATATCATCACAGTCGACAGCAGGCTGTGAACTTTCTGGAAAAGGAATCGCAAGCGTTGTAATTATATGAAAGCAGGCAACAAGAGCCACATGATGAAGCAACATCCTAACAGTCTGGCAACTCAAGGAAGCTGAAACTTGTATGACTTTTCAACCGGCTGTTATCAAATTTGGTGGTATATGCTTTTCTGTCTAATTAGGAGCTCGTCCCTGATGCCGGTGTCGGAGTTGTATCTAGTTCCTGGCCACGAAATGCACCATGGAAGATATTGGCGGTATTTATATTGCAATGGTTGCAATAACACTCAGGCCGTGGCTCGGTCGCTTGACCAGCTAGAATCTAACGCTGGCCCGGTCGAAGTTTGAATGTCCATCTCTGAAACTATGAGTATGCTCTAAGCATCGAGACAGCAACACAATATATTGTGCCTACTCGAGGCCGGCGTCAAAAGACAGTCAGAACTGGATGCCGACGAGGTCCCCAGGTTCGTGGTAAATGACCCCAGAAAGCCATTCCGCAAGGACAGCCTTGCACAGCATTGGCAGATTGGCATCTCGATTAGCAAAAAGACATGGTGTGATGTTTTTCGCGACAAGCGAGGTAAACTATTCACTATCGCTTGCTCGACGAGATTGTTGTCGTAGGCGTATCTTTCAAGCTCAGACCTGAAAGTTGGTTCTGTGGCGTATGGCTGAAAGTTGAGTTGCGCCGTCAGCTCGACTCAGGAATGTGCAACGCGTGAGCGGCAAGAGTTTTCGTAGGTACATCGCCGCCATGCTTTGTTGAAGCATCAAAACTGTTACAAAGAAGCATAGTTATGCCTTCTGAAGCAAGTTCGCAATCACAAACAAATGCCAAGACAAATTGTGGCGTTGCAACTTGCCATAGTTAGGGGTGATTTAGGCAAATTACTTACAAGCCGGCACAGCCTTCGTCGAGCAACCAATGTCTTAGCTGCCACCGTAATGCGGGGGCGGCACAGCCTCTATCGATGGCCAATGGGTTGTCTCTATCACTGTGGTGTCGAAGGCGGCAACAAGCTGTGGTTCACATGCTTTTTAATACTTATACTTGGCCAATACCTGATATATCTCTTACTTCGACACGTAGAGCGATACACACCGTCGTTACGCATATATCAGTACACCATGGCAAGAGATCTGTGCTTCCTACTTGCTAAAGACCTCAGCGGACCAGTTGCAAGTACTGTGCGCGGTATATCTGAAGAGGAATGGCTTTGGCACATCGTCCAACACATGCGGGGAGTGCGTCACAAGCAGGACTACTCTCCGGCCACACACACGAGATTGTGGGATCCTGTCGGATACGCTGTGAGGAAAATCGCATTGAACGACAACTATCAACCACTGACAGGTAGCGTTTATACAAGCCTTAGTTATTGATAACTTACCTAAGTCTAGAATCCGAGACTTGCATGTACCAAGAACTTCTCGTTGATGCTCTCCATGGGAATCTTGAAAGTGTGAAGGCCAAGTTTGGCTTGGTCAAGGCGCTTCGAGATCCGTATCTCAATCCTGTACAACCTGTGGCAGCTATGGGAGCATTGAAAGGCCACCTCCCTATCGTCGAGTTTGCTCTTGACCGAGGAGCGACAAAAGATCGAGAATTCTGTCTTGCAGTGCAGCAAGGTGCCAACACAAACCCAGAGATGCAGGCATATTATGAGAAGGACAAGGTGTGGTATCTCATGGGAATCGAGCTTCCAACAGATCGATCTCCAAAAGGTAATGGTGTAACGATGGAGCAAATACGCCGGATCGATAGGGAGATTATACGTTAAGATGTGAGCGAACGTGTAGCAATTGAGGAGATCTGAACATCTACAATCAATGCAAGTTGATTTTCGCAGTCTACTCGTAATGTTCGATACATACCATCCAGAGCGAGGCTAGTCCATAAACTCTCGGATTGTGTTTTATCCTCGATGAATAACTGAAATAGCCCAATAACATTGCATAAGTCCTCCAACTCAGCACCGAAAGAAAGAGTGCGAAAGATAGCTGGTCCACCCATAGCGTGTACCCATCAGGATATGATGGGTGTTCTGTTGCATATGCGGATAGCCACATGACTAGCACTTAACTCGACTGCCTGTGTGAGTGAGCTTACTGGCAGACACAGTAGTTGTGTCGGCCATGCGAAGTCCGGAACGTGGCTGAAATGACACTGCGAAAGGAGGATGAAGCACGAAGGTATGATTGCAAGGGGTATCGGCTCACATGAGACGACACAGAAAGGCTTCGGCATGTGGTGACCAGACCGAACAAAACCAGTAAAGAGTCGAATAAGCGCGTGCAAGCACAAAGCAGGCTATTTTGACGCGTCGGAGCTTCGGTGAAGCTCTCGACAAATCAACAGGTTGCCGCAATAAAATGAGCTTGGCATGCGGATGCTTCTCGAAAAAAGTTGTCCTTCTCAAGTCCCTAAGGTCATCTGCGCTCACAACCGTCCTATCTATCTCATCGTCAACGCTGCCATCGAAATCACATCTTCACTGTTCTATACCGCGCTCTTAAACTTCACCATCACTTAACCTACAAAATGGTACGCATCCAGCTCGAGGAATTACTGTTGCATATTCCGGCGCATCCCCATCAATAAAGCTCCCCTAACCATCAATGACAGGCCACTTCCCTGAAGAGCATCCGAGCCCTCGTGCCCCTCCTCGACAGAGTCCTCGTCCAACGAATCAAAGCCGAGACAAAGACCGCTGGTGGTATCTTCCTACCCGAGAGCAGCGTTGAGAAGCTCAACGAAGCCAAGGTGTTGGCTGTTGGACCCGGCGGTCTTGATAAGGATGGCAAGAGGATAGCGATGGGTGTATCAGAAGGTGACCGCGTGATCATCCCTCAGGTATGTCGAAGCCGATCGTAAGGGGTAGAGGAGCGAGCAAATGGCTGACCATTGTCCTAGTTCGGTGGAAGCCCGATCAAGGTTGGAGAGGAAGAATACACACTGTACAGAGATTCAGAGTGAGTGCGACCGAAAGCAGCGCTATCGTATCGATGCTAACCAAGCTGCAGAATATTGGCGAAGATCAGAGAATCCGCATAGAAGAAACATGTTCAACGCTTCTCGATCAATCTCCTCAACCACCCCCTTAATCGACATGTACCATATGTACCATATAGCCTTCTTCCTTCGATAACCCTTTATCGAGATTGAGCCATCACCGGCCAGCAAGAGCTTGAAAAAGTCAAAATTTGCATAAGCGAGCGAGGACTTGGGGTTGCATGCTACTACATACATATTCTTGCTGTATTTACTGTGAAGAAGAATACAAGCTTTTCTCCTCTCTCAAACAGCCTGTCCTGCGCAGCAAGTCAGTTTTCATCTCGTGTTGTTTTGAAGGAACACGGCCGTGCTTCCTAATGGAGCCATGCCAGGAGGTATGTTTTTGATTCGCATGCTGAGCCGGTTGAATATTACGTGATATTCCACCTCAAACAATATTCACCAAAACACGCTTCAACCCTGCCGCGCTCCAAACCTCAGAGGCAGTCGTTCCGCTACAGATGGATGAGCATGAGGAAGTTTCAATCATTGTCTAACTATCACAGCAAACCCAGAGCGATCTAACTAACCCACATGAGCTCCATGGACCTCTCGGCACAAGCTGAGCTGAGACAGCATGCACTTCTGACGACACCAATGCAAGTCAATGGCATTTACCCACTATCGAGTATCATATTCGGAAGCAAACATGGTGCCACATCGAGCTTGGCTTCATCACGAGAGTCAGTCCGAGGGCTGCAGCACTCTAGGGCACACGCTGTTTTCCTGATTCAGCTCCAGAAGCTCATAACGAAACGTTCAGCACCATCGTCCAATACCTACATGTTCCACTATTCTAAACCAGCTTCTCGCGAAAGCTAGCTCTGATACCTATCAAAACCCCATGGACATCTAGGCATTCATCGCCGACAGACATCCTGCTGGTACATGACCCAACTTGAACTTTCCCAGGAACCGAGGCATTACCGTATCTATGTGGGAACACACGAATCTCGTCATGTCACGTCACGTTGCAAGATTAGTCGCGCGTGTTCAGGCCAATGCGCACAGTCAATACTGTGTCCTCGTCAACGTTTAGATGTGCAAAGTGGCAACTCTTCATCAAAAGATATTGGTGACGACGTGAGAGGTTGGGCAAGAGTTGAGGAGACAAGAGGAAGAGTGCATGTGTCTCTAGGAAGCAGAGTAGGGATTACTGGCTACTCGTGCGCAAGAGGGAGCTGGCAACCGGCCATCATGTGCCTAGCGTACTTGAGCGAGCACTAGCGGCACCGGGCTGACCCTGAGTGGCAATGCTAGGCAAGAGCTACCCTAGAGTTTGCCTTACGGTCCACCTCGAGCACTTACACCTACTTTGCGTCATGTATGCTATACTGTCGAGAATATAGTGCGTAGATGCCACCTTGTCTATCGGATATTTACAAATCATTATCTAGTGGTCGTTGATCTTCCTTTTCGATAGAGGTACATTGCAATTGGTTCAACCATTGATTGGCTAGCTCATTCACTATTAAAGGCAGTACTTGGCAATGGATGAATTCAACCTGACGACGTCTGCACTACGCCCACTCCATGGCTTGTGCTCGAATATGCTGAGGAGCTGCTCGTGACTAACTCTTCCAAGAAAGCTTTCACACTGCTTCCGTCAGACGTGTCGATACTCTCAAGGTCTAGCTCTAGAAATGCCCTGCTTACGGCGTCCGCCTCTCTGAGCTCTTCATACTCCTCCGGTGGTACCCCAGAACAAGCAGATACAAGATCCTCACCACTTAACGCTAACTCGGTCAACTGACCAGCTCGTTCAACCACAGCATTCGGCACGCCATTCATGGCAGCACACTGCGTACCATATGACAGCGTACTCCGACCAGGTCTGACGTTGTATAGGTACACGACCTCGCTATTGTGAGTGCCGCTCTCGTTGGGACTCCTGTGTTTTTCAGTGACCTGCACTTCCATCTGTCGCAAACCAAGTCCGATGCTGGACTCGGACATGAGCCCTTGCTCAAAGATTTCGTGGAAATGAGTACAGGCAACAACTTTAGGGGCTTTAGCGCCTAGAGAAAGCAGGTAACGGAAAACTCCGGCAGCCAACCCGGCACCATCGCAACTGTCCGTTCCCTTTCCAAACTCGTCTATGACCAACAGGCTTCTCGATGTGAATGCACTGATTGCCCAAGCGATCTGTTGCAAGTCAATCATAAATGAAGATTGTCCTTTCGAAACTGTCTCCCGTGCTGTAATTCGAGTCATAATCTTGTCTGTGATGCCAAGCCGGGCATGTTCTGCTGGGACGAAAGATCCAATTTGAGCCATGTAGACGATCAGCGCAACCTGCTTGAGGTAGACCGATTTACCAGAGAAGTTCGGCCCTGTTAGCAGTAACATGGTCGGATGCTCAGAGGCAAGCTCCTGTGTGCCATATTCATCCCTACCACCAACAAGAAATGTATCGTTGGCAACGTATGAGGGTACAGTCAGTTCCTGGATGAGATGTCTGCCTCCACGAATATCGATGATGTTATCCTCCACCAACCAAGGTCGGCACAGTTTGTACTCACTCACGCCGTGCGCTAGAGCCAGTAAACAGTCAAGCTCACCGCAGATATCGGACGCTTCAACTAGAAGATTTTCCTTCTCGAGCACTTTCTGTGCAAGGTCATGTGAAATTTCAATCTCGCGGTCGCAGATAACGGCCCAAAGGTCGCCCAGATCACGATCCATCTGCCGCATTCGATTGTTCTTAAAGTATGCCTGGGTTTCTGTTGTGAAGGTCCGCTCCCAGTCCGGGGTCACATGTCTTTCCATCAGCTCCGCAGCAGCCCCGAGGGGCAGTTGAACGTGAAACCCAAGTTGAGGAATGTAAACTACGGTCAGGTTGGGTACCGGAGAACCGGCAGGAAGACGAAGCTCGGGTACCGTTTCGATTGCTGTCTGTTGTAGAGTTTCGTCCATGCTGTCGTAGGCAAATTTGACCGTGTCAAGTTCTTCATCGATGCCAGGCTTGACAACAGTTCGACTTTGTGCTTGAGACTCTTCCAAATCGACAACATCAAACACCACCTTACCCAACCTTTGAAACTCAGCCCTATTGAAGGCTTGACGGAGACGGTGGCTGATAGAGACTAGAGCTATACCAGTAACTTCATGTAAAGTTTCGGAGAGGTCGATAATGTGGTAGCAAAAGTCGAGAAGGGATGACCACACACCTGATTTGATGCTGGTCGAGTTGACATTCCCCCCTTCAATACCCTTGTGAAGCATTGTTATGACTCGTCTCATGTTCTTGATCTTGCTCAAGCTCTTGCTCATACCCTGCACGGCGGATAAATTCTCGCTCCGTGCGAATACACTGACTGAATCGTGCCTGTTCTTGATCAGGTCTATGTCAAGGCTTGGGTGGAGGAATATCTGGCGCAGCCGACTTCTACCCTGAGGTGATCTTGCAAAGTGGTAGAAGAGTCCATAAACCGAAAGTGACTCTTTCGCACCGGAAGTGCCAGGACCTTGCTTGCTGGCATTTGGATGCGATTCAGGCTGAAGGATTTGCAGAGCAGCGAGAGTGTCGGCGTTGAGTAGCCTCCCTAGTGTCAGCCTTTGTCTGAGAATTGCGTAGTTGGGACACCCACATGGTATTGTTCAAACTGAACATCTCCAGTCGCACAATCTGGTAAGCTTGTTCAGCCGCAGGGTCACCATGTAGATACTCAGATGCCCGCTTCCGCTGCAAGTACGTGATGATGGATCCAGCACATCCTACGCTGACCCTGCTTTCCAGGTTGATGCTTCCAGACAGGTGCAAGGCTCGGCCTCTTTCATCGGTGAAGCCCATTTCGTCGAACTGGTTCTCCTGGTGGCACTCCTCCTCCTCGCCTGGAACCAGAAACCTCACACCAGGAATGGCGTCGAGAGATGAAATGGTGGCTAGCTTGTGGACGGCGTGCTCGTACTTGAAATCGGACGATGGACGCATTTCGAGCTTGTAAGGCAGTGTGAGCTGGTTGTCATCTAGCACAATCAGACAAGACCTGTGCATCGCAGGGCATCATACTACTCAGACCTACTGAATTCTGTCTTGCTATTTCATGCTCGGACAGATTCTCGCCTCGGGGAGACATGAGGATGATGGTTGGCTGAATGTCGAGCTTCACTATTGCTGTCAGTCATGGTCCACTTCAGATGTTGAACACACACGGCTGTCGAGTATGCCCTGCTCTGAGTCATCAACATCCTCCATGCAACGCAGCACACCTTCACGAGCAATGTAATATGAGCAGCCAAGATTGTTCTTGCCTGTCTTGTCCACTGCCATGATGACATGGTCAAGGTTGTCATCGTCCTCGTTCTGCACGGCACCGTCCCGGTCGTGGGAAGAGGCTACAACAGGGGCTCTGCTTTCGCTTTGTTGGTATGATGCTGGTCCCAAGCTAGGTGTGATCCTTCGTCTCCGTGGCTCAATGCTCGTTATTGACGTTGAAGACTGGGGTCTCTTCCTAGATTGAGTTGACCTGGCCGATTTGGTGGAGGACGTTCTCGACCCACGGCGAGACTGTCTGAAGTACACCATCCTGATGCGTCGGGAACCAGCTGTGAAACCGAGGAACGAAGCAGACCCTTCCGCAATCTATACTGCCCCGAGTGTCATGGTGAGGCTGATGGTTTGTTCACGAAAAAAGTGCTCCGTAATTTGCGGAAGGTACGACCAAACCCGCTGTTGTAACATCACCTGCCACAAGACAAGATCATAGGATATTCATTGAGCTCATTGTACAGTCTATCTCTGGAAAATGACAATCAATTCTGGACCTCGGCCTCTGACCACTGTCCGACTTTTCTACCACCTTCAGCTCGTTTCACCCGGCACCACATTCCCACCTCCTTGTCCATGATGAATTGCCACAGCACAAGAGGCCAGCTCTTATGGCACGGCAAAGGCTCATAGAACTCTTTTGCGATCTGATGAAGCTTCGGTAGACGTGTCCAGGGAATGGCAGGAAAGTCGTGATGCTCATTATGGTATCCCACATTGTATGTCAGCACGTTCAGCGGTCCATAGTAGGAGAAAGTCTCCGGAACAGGTACATCCTTCGGCATCTTCCCTCCCTTCACACTCGACTTTGCAAACACGTAGTGCTCAGAGATGAAATGCGCTGCGCATGGATGCAACGATCCTGCCAGCAATGAGCTCAGCAGGAGATACATCAAGGCCCTGCCACCCATCGTCCTGAGGATTATGATGTCAAACACTATCTGTGCTGCAATGTTGCAGTAGTGGACGTAGTTGAAGGGAATTTTGTAGACCATCATTGGTCGAATGGCGTAGAACAAGAGTTGAAATGTGCAAAAGAAGGCCTTGCCCAGGATTGAGTCGAGGAAGACAGCTTCAAGCGCGGTCGGTAGATCCGTATCGACACCGTCCACTCCGAGAGACTTGTGGTGAGTGAGGTGATACTGTCTGAAACCAGCTGAGTACGGCACACCGATTGGTAGGTTGGCGAAGATGGCGAAGAAGCGGTTCTTCCACGCATCCTTGAATGCTAGGTTGTGGCTGATTTCATGGATCGCGAGGAACAGATTCTGATTTGCAGTTGCGCCGACCACGTATGCGGTGAGGAAGAAGGTCCACGATATGATGGGAGTGTTCCTGAGAGCGTACGCTAGGCATGTCTGCAGGCATACCACGAACACAACGAGTGGAATTGTGAGCGGTTCTGGACCACACAGCTGGAGTACTTCGCGGTGTGCCTTGATCACAGCTTGTCGTCTCGTTCGGTGAGGTTCCTCGGTGTATGTCCAAAAGAACTTGTCTTCTGGTAGTTCCTTTCGCTCTTGAACTTCTTCACTTCGCTGCGCCACGAAGGTTGTAGAACGAATGGACGGCTTCGAGCCAGTTTCGGTGGCTGTCGTGGTGGACATTAGTGCGGATAGGTTGAGGATAGGAAGGTGGAAGAAAAGCTACAACGTGAGCATTGAAAATGAAAGGACACAGACTAGCAATGTCCGTAGCCGGAACCCTGGAATCAGCAAAGTCGGTCAACTCAGGAGCTGTGCACGCAATTGTGGCATGTACAAAATTCGCAAGGGTCCAGAGTCTGGCTGGCTTATCGATAACGCGGTGCAAGAGAACTCGACCGATAATCTGCCTTATGAAGCTCCTGTGCAAAAGATGGTTGAGAGAAGTACTTTGTGCCTGCCGTCACTTTTATCTCATAAATACAGATACGAATACACTCATGAAGGTTGTGTTTTATGTTGATGAAATAGCGTTTCATCATATAACATCATGTCCAAATCTAAGGTTGTTCAATATTAATCCATTCCGTACGCTGTTTGTACATCTTCATCACTGTCATAGCTCCGGCGTTGTTCCTGAAAGATAGACGAAATCTCGCCAAACACCGCGCAGGTTTGTGCAGGTTCCGGAGTGTGAAGGTTATATGCTCTGTCGCGCCGCAGCGGTGATGGAGAGCATGAATCATAGCTGAAAGTTGAAACACCCTGACGTATCAGTACCATAGCAGTGACCCACGATGACTACGGTGTACCCATTATCTGCCCTGCAGAGGTCGAGATGAGCACAGTGCAATACATGTTGGAGGAGGAAATTGATACGAGCGGACGAGTGGGGCACAACGGTAGTAATTGCATACCTCCCCTCCTGTAAGGCTCGCAGAGTTGTTGCTGTGCCGAGCGCATGTAGCGACATTCGCCTGGATGATGTGGTAATAGTCAGTATGCCAGTACGACTTGAACAAGACACAATCACAGGTTTCAAACGCCAAAGATTCTTTGAGCCGCTGGCCTCCCAGCTATGCACGCCAAGATTCAAAGAATCCCCCTGACTACACCGAGTTAACTGGGGCAGGAATCTAAGCAGCTGTACCAAATCTAACAACTCATTATTGAGGGAACGAGATGTGGCATTATAACACGTTTCGTTTCGAACCCTTGCTTCTAATCCCAGCATGTTCGTGATGAGCATTATCACGTGTTTCGACCCTTCAGCACGAGGATGACTTGGTCAGACTGAACTGGTAAACAAGTACTTCATAATGTACTTCTCTCAATTCTTTGTATCTCCGGCGTTGATTCCACCGCATAGTGCGAAGGGTAGGCTGCAATGGAAAGTCTCACAACAAGGAAACCTTCCCGCATACAGTAAAGCATACCATATACTACGCCGCGCAAGATGAGTCGCTGGTTGCAGACGACGATACAAAGGAGCACACTAGGACCCGGCAAAGATCAGACGGGACCGGCAGCAATAGACTTGTTCTTGCAGCAATCGTGCTAGGTTGTACGCTGTGATCTTCATTGTAGTGGTCTATTTGACATTTCTATGGTTCAGAGATCTATTGAAGACGGCATGGACATTGATCATCCTGTCAAACTGGACAGCAACTTCTGTCGCCGTTTGCGGAGTAGCAATCAGGTGGATGAGTGCCTTCCAAATGGTACTCTGCACTTCAGCCCGTTCGCACACGAGGCTACATTGCCATCATGGTCGGTATCGAGTCGGTTGATCAGGCGTGGCATGTGTTTGCACAGGTTGCGCTGCTCCAGGAGATGTTTCTTGCTGACGACGAAGAAGGCCAAGATAAGATGTGCTCGACGACTAAAACAGCTCGTGAAGTGGAGAAGAGCCTGAGGCGTCGAGGGTTAAAGGACAAAGTCTTCGTGCTAGATGATCAGGAGCAGGATGGGGTCGTTGTGTTTAGAGCGAGGAAGAGGCAATAGTGATAATGTTATGGCGCACACGTGGTTATTGATGTGTGGAAGAGTTGTCCTCACATAAAAAGTCTAAGTAAATTCTGTTGTAGCTTGCTGATCTGAGCCTTGCTCCATTCGTCATATAGCTCACGTGCACGGTGCAAGAGATGAGCTGCTCCTGGTGCCGCCAGTTCTGGTTTGGCGAGCGCTGGCTAGGCTTGTGAAGTTCGTACGTGCCAGACACTGGTCCAGGGCCAGCTCCACCACCATCGAATTGAGATTTCGACTTCGGTGTTAAAGCAAGGTTCTATCAACCGCATCCTACCACAGCAAGTCTTAAAGCAACCTTTCACACCCTATATCATGCTATCTTCGTGTTCTAATGTAGTGCCGTACCTCACCAAGGCAGGGGATAAAGACTTTTAGAACGCCGTCAGTGCCACGATCTCATAACATCATATATTCATCAGAATCTCGTAAAGAAGCGTGCAGCGGAAGGCTTGCTGAAAGCCTGAAAGGTCGTACTGGGACAAGCGACCTACCGCACGATCAGGCTGGCACTTGGCACCAATTTTAGATCTTTCAAGGTCTCCCCAAAGAACTCCTTGTCAAATGTCTTCCTTGGGAAATTCTGGGTAAAACTCTCGACGTCCTGGCCAATCTCATCAGCAACAGCCGAGGCAACTTCGAACAACGTGGTGTCGACAGGAAAGGTCTTCATGACGTTGCCACTTGGTGTCTGGAAGCGGATTCTGGTCTCAGTGTAGGCAGATGCTGGCTTTGACGTTGACGGGGCTGCTGCTTGCGGTACAGCTATAATACGGGTCAGTAATGGCAGAAGTCACTGAGGCACATTTCAACTCACCAGCTGGCATGGGTGGCGGTGCTTGCCCGGCTCTTTCCGCCTTTTCCCGCTCAGCCTTAAGGCGACGCTCCTCCTTGTCAGCAGCAATCCTGGCTTGTATGCGCTTTTTGGCATCAATGTCGTCCTGTTTCTCCCGTCTTTTCTTCTCAGCTTCCTTAATTTGCTCTTTGACCTTGAGCTGCTCTTTGATATCTTCGCTTTCCTTGGTCTTCTTACGACTGATCTGCTCGTTGCGTTTTGCATCTATTTTATCTTGCTCCGACAGTACGGCCCTCTTCGCGGCCAACTTCTGTCGGAGATCTTCTAACTTCTGCTTCTTCTCTTCTTCTGTTAGGGGCTTGATCTCATCGGTTGACTCGGAGAAATCGCTGTGGCCGGATTTCGAGGCATGGAACTCGGCCTCAGCCACTCCGCGCATCTTCTTGCCACATTCATTGCAGACGAGTGACTGTGCTTGCGCAGCGGCCTCTGCGCTCTTCTCTTCAGCTGCCTTGGACTCCTCCTCTTTCAGTTCTTCAATCGACTTGTCTGCATTCTTGTCCAACCAGTCAATGGCCTCGGTGAGATTGCCGGTCTTTTTGACTGCGAGTTCGGACTTCTCTTTGTCGAAGCCCATATCGATGAGCTGGTCCAAGTCGGTAGTAGACATGGCTAAGGTCGAGTTGGTGGCGGGGTGTACAAGTAGATCTGGATACACTGGTCGAGTATGTCTCGAGATGCTCCTTCGAAGATCTGCTCTTTTGCTATGATATTTATAGAAAATGGCGCGCGACGTCTCGTCGGGTCACAGTTACTTGTAATGCGGCGTAGAAGAAAGTGGAAGCTGAGAGGCCGGTCACTGATGTATTCAATGGCATTTGCTTGTCAGGCACTTGTAGATCTACGAAGCAGAGCAAACGGTGCAAACGTCGGAGAAATGTAGGAATAGCGTCATAGGCGGCTAGGCGTGCTTGGCAATCACTCGGCTGCTGGAGGGCGATCAATTTAGGATTGCCAGGGAACGCACCAAAGCTGGCAAACACATCATCGGTGTCCAGTGGCTGCTAGTTCCAGCCTCCCCTCCGCTATTGTCGCATGCTATCAAACAACTTCTTGTCTTTCTTCTGTCACTGACTGCTACCCAAGCACACCGCGCAATTCAGCACGCACAAACTATTGTCGTTGCCTCTGCCGTTTCACACCCGTTTGCGCCTCTCAGAAAACATCTCCCGAAGCAAGCCAAACGTACATCATAATTCACAATGTCGGTCGATCTGACTCCCGATGAGCTGGGCTTCAAACGTACGCAAGTCAACTATGTGCAAGCATGTTCGCTGATGGGAGTGCAGGTCCCTTCAACCATGAAGTTACTCAAGTCTTGAAGATCTCCAACAGCAACGCCGGCCCCGTCGCATTCAAGGTACGCACAGTGTATTAGAAATCAAGAGACAGCTCAATAACACGTCGCCCACAGGTCAAGACTACCGCACCAAAACAGTACGAACTTGCAGTCAAGCTAGCGAGTCTTTGCTAACCTCTTCAGGTACTGTGTTCGACCCAACAGTGGTATCGTCATGCCCCACGAAAGCGTCGATGTTCAAGGTAAAGGCATCCAACTCGGCCCAATATGTGAGTGTCTGACACAACACAGTTCTCCTCCAGGCCATGAAAGAAGACCCGCCGCTCGACGCCCGTTGTCGTGACAAGTTCCTCGTCCAGTCGGTCCAGGTGGACGAAGTCGATGAAGCCAACATCGCTGTCCTATGGTCAAATGTGGAGAAGACGAACAAGTCCGCGATACAAGAAAAGAAGATCCGAGTGCAATTTCTACCCCCAGGCGCCAACGTCCCTCAAGCAAACGGCATCTCACACGAAGAACAGCCTCCAGCCTATTCATCACCCACGCCGATTTATGGATCTCCCGCGCCACCATCTACCAGCGAGAAGACCGCTCCGTCCACGGCCGCAGAAAATGTCAAAGCGAGTGCGAGCAACGCCTCGGAAGCCAGTGGTCTCGCTGGTGTTGCCACTGCCGTCGCCAACTCCGTACCAACGAACAGTCAGCAACTCCAAGAACAGCTGAACGCCGCACAAGCAAGAATCAAGGACCTCTCATCTCAACTTCAAGACCCGCAAGTTCGACAGCGAAAGGTTGCCGAAGCACAGGAGAAGGTTCAGACTGTTGTCCAGCAGAGTCAGGAAACTGGTGTTCCTTTGCACATTGTGGCTGCTCTTTGCCTAGTCAGCTTCCTAGTTGCTTATTTGTTCTTCTAGACCAAGCACAATAAAAGCATGCTTATCCTCAAATTCTGACTATAAGAATTAATCAGGAGGGAACGCTTCCTCCATCGAAATGCACAGCATTGAGCTGAAGCGGTGAGGATGAAGACTAGGCAATAGCCAACGTAGGACGCTCGGATCTGTTGAGTTGAGATCTAGGACGTGAGCAGTGGCTACTACTATACAGCACAAGTGAGCGAAGCTTTGATATACCAGGAGGCGTGACAGGAAGTTCAAATGTTTGCCAGGCTTGATTGAACGGTTGGATGTGTACGCTTAGACCCATCTGATAAATGAATTCATGACATTTCCATTGCTCTCTGCGATACTGCTGGAACTCTGCTCGCTCTTAGGCCGTGGCATATATTGGAAACCATCGTCACTAACCCGCAGTGGCAACTTATCCCCAGGCAGCCCCCAAGCCCCTTGTCCTTGGTATTCTTCTCAACGCTGAAACATCCCAGCCAAAACTATGCATTGATACAGTCACTCTTCACAACTCCTTCAACCCCTCCTCAACCCTCTCCCTCACCATCTCACACATGACCTTCTTCACCACCACCAACCTAACATTTTCCTTCCTCTCCCACTCCTCCACCGCCCTCAACACATCGTCACTCGTCGCCTGCACTGTCTCCACTTTCCCATCTCCATCTTCCTTCGCCACCTCACTCACCCCGTCCTCACCCCGCTCTCTTCCCATGCCCTCTCCCCGAACAACCCGGTCAACAACTGACACCACAGCCCCTAACTCCCGCCTAACTTCGGCCTCGGCCTCGACTCGCATCCCCTCGCGAACAGCCTCAGAATACCGTGTATCGAAGTTCGCGCGTCTGAGCATTTTCTCATAGCTGTCTGCGCGTACTCTGAGGATCGAGTCAAGCGAGTTGAGGTCTTTCTTCTTGTTTGCAGAGTCGTTAGCGGCGGCTTCGGGAGCGGGTGAAGACGACAAGTCGATCGGGGCGCCGCGGGCTCGGCGCTGCGCTTCTGCGGTGCGGTGCATGGCGGCCATGGCGGGGTCGTCGCGAGCAGCGTCGCGCTTGGTTTGGTGGCTGGGCGTTGTTTTGCTATGCAGAAGGGCGGAGGCTGAACCTGGGAATTTTCTGGTTGCAGAGCGTTGAGTGGGTTTCCGTGGTGATGGGGTGTGTAGGTTCACATTATTTGCATTTACGGGTCTTTTCTTGCGTACTCCACTGCGAGCGTTGACTGGTGAAGATGTCGCTGTGATGGGAGACCGTGAATGCATCTGTCGGTCAGTGTTGACAGGATTGCCTAGTCGGCTTCTGGTTTGGAAGCTTGGTCTTGGTCGAATCAGGGATGTGAGACGCCGGAGGTCTGTTGGCTGGTTGTCTACGCCTGAGAATGATCGTGGAAGTGATTGGTCATCAGCACTGGAGATATGTCTAGATGTCGCAGCCTGGTTTAACTGCTGGGCAGCAGTGCGGCGGACGTGGGAATGTGTGGCATCTGGTCTCGCAGTATCCTGTTGAAGATCGTCATCAGAGACTCGTCTTGCTGCGTTGCTGGGTTGTCTGCGGCGAAAAGATGCTGATGCATATGCTGGAATTAAGTTTCTGGTGCGAGGAAACTTGTCTTCTTCTTCTTGAGATTCTTCGTCGGAGACGAACATTGGACTGTCGATGTCCATGCTGTCGTCGTTTGGACGGATTACAGGGAACCGTAGCTCAGGGGTTGGGGACAAGAGGACTGGAGCAGAGATAGTGTTGCTGGTGACTTGCTCAGTGGGCTCAAAAGGGGTTTTGGTGGGTGTGGGATGTTGTGAACTGCTGCTGCTTTGAGTGAAAGGCAAATTCTTGCTTGTGCGGTCATTGGAAGAAGACATCGTTGCGGTTGTGCGCGGAGTGAGTATCAGTGATGGTCAAATTGGCAGTGGTAGCAAGTTGCTGTGATGCTGCTAACAGGGAGATATGCTTTGATCGGAGGAAGATCGTATAGTTTGGTGTGCGCGTAGTAATGGGAAAATTGGTTTGACAGAATTGAGTAATGCATGTTTTGTATGTCTGTTGAGGTTTAGATTCGTTTGCAGACACCGCGAGTCACTGAGAATCTGACGTATTTGCTATGAAGCAGAAGTGAAATCGTGATTCAAGAGTGATCTGTGAAGCATAGACTGTGTGAGCTATAAACGAGATCTTTGTTGAGATGTCGTTCGTGAAGTGAATTATCCGTTGGCAGAC
The DNA here is from genome assembly GCA_030247915.1 of Neophaeococcomyces mojaviensis. Lineage (NCBI taxonomy): Eukaryota > Fungi > Ascomycota > Eurotiomycetes > Chaetothyriales > Neophaeococcomyces > Neophaeococcomyces mojaviensis. The sequence goes on from JAPDRQ010000007.1 coordinate 40,697, forward strand.
ACGTTAAGATGACCTCAGTATTGAGCGAGGTAGACGTAAGGATTGCTGTTTGATATAATATAGTATAGTATAGTAATGGTATAGTCAAGAAATTTTCTTCAGTTCAGTAAGCAGAGATTACCAGTTCGGATGAATATCACCTTTTGTTTAGGAAGTCAAGGGGAGGGGAGCACCATCAGTCGCTGAAACTCTTTTTATAGATTTTCTATGCGCATTACAAAGCCACTTACCAAAGACCATCCTCGTTCCTTGTCCAATTTGGGGTTTTATGGATGACATCAACCTGTCAGCCCAGCACATTGTTCTTGAGTGCCCGTGTGGTATTCAATCTTTGCTTTATGACATCTTATAAGGATATTGTTATGTCGTCCCCATCCACAAGAAAGAGCTGTTGGAGCTGAAATACAGCCTGACCATTCATAGATTGTGCCTCGCAATGTCTTGCGATGTATTCGCAAATCCTCAAACCCTCATCTTTCGCTCGTGCAAAGCACCACCACTGACAATGCTGAAGCCTGCATATCAATGCAAACCAGAAGGCCATTATCAGTAAAGCTGGCAAGTCTCGCTCGTTGACCAAAATGATAAAAGCGGTACTGAGCCGGGCCGGAATAACCATAAGGCGAGGGAACTCCGAGGCAGGAATACATATGGGAATGCCAAAGTTCGTATCGTCTGCCCAAAAATCTCTTTCTACATTCGACTCGAACAGCTGCAAGGCCTGCAAGTATACATCATTCTTGTGTTGACCATCTCTAGCATCTTGATCACAGGCCGTTCGGCAGGCATCATATAGAAAACACGGAATGTTGCTTTCACCTGATAATGCTGATGTCTGACGTGCTTGGTTTTGTGCTTGCAAGAACGGGAGCCAAGACCCGCCCACGAATGATCCATTTAGTGTCTTTGACTGGATCAGGAGGCCTGGTCCAGACAAGATCTTAACCCAGTCAACGTCATTACACGTCGCCCTGTTTTGCAAAACCCAAGACCCTTTGTTCACGTCCTGCAACCAGAAGAGCGCAGTGAGAAGTAGGCAAGCAGCAAACATCGCATCTGTTTCTTCTGCACTAGTATAGTGTTGCAAGTTTTGTGCATAGAGTCGTAATCCTTCCGATATGTGATATGTAGCAGCATGATCATGTACGGAGATAAGCCTTTGGAGGTACCTATGGTGGGCAGCAGAGTATGCGAGCACGCAGTGTAGGAGGGTTCGATGCTTCAAGAAGAGGCTAGGGATCTGCGTGCGGAGAATATGCTGCCCTGTAGGTGAGCTCAGCGTGCTCGCACCAGTACTTATGAAGTGAGACAGTAGCTGATATTTCTGTCGAGAGACTGACTGCTTGCCAGGCTTCGACTCACCCAGGCAAGCCATGATCAGCTCCTCACAAGCATCGATGGCGTAGTGAGAGGGGTCAGGTTGCATTGGAGAATGGCGTTGCTGTCTAGTATCTTTATGTCCAGAAAGCACTTCTGGGTTACAGGACCCATGCTTCAATTCTTGTCCGTAGGCACAACGAGCGCCACGGTGACTACACTGAGAACAGATTGGCTGTTGTTCGTCACACTAAGAATGACGTTAATCGTTGAAAGAGACCATCGTAGTGGCTCCCTTACCTTGACCCTGCGTCTCTTGCACTCGTTACAACCATTTCGTGACTTCTGGTGAGGCCTACGTGTCAAGTGGCGCTGTAGTCTTCTGCCTGAAACCTCCTTAGAAGGATCATGCTGGATCCACGCGATCGCTAAGGGTGTCATGCTGCACATTCCTCACCCAGGTAATGGCATAATGATTTTTTTTTTTTTTTTTTGGAGGAGTCCGAAGTCATTTCCTATCGAACGCTGCTATGGCGTGTTGGAAGATGTAATGTCGAGATGCGCTAACGAAGTAGCAATTGTACTGCAAGTTTACCGGATACGGTCCTAAATTGGTTTAGGGCAAAAATCCGTCCAATCATTAGTCGAGTTCTTAAGCACAGTCTCTGTTCGGGCGTTTCTTCCTCACTATCCAGTTCTCAACTACCTGACAAGTGGATCGTTGCTAACAATGAGGAGATGCCAGGAAGGAGCTCGTGTTCGTTTAGGTTTGGGTAATGCCACTGCAGATCTTGCATGATGTAGCTCGTCGGGGAAGATAAAAACGCGATGTATTTCAGTTCATTCCTGTTCGACTGTGCAATCTCTTCCTCAGAGAATTCACTGATCATCATCTCTTCATTTTAGACCTTCCAAAGACCACCAGAACTTGTCCGTATATTCACGACAAGATGCAGAACGGGTACAACGGCGACACCATGAAAGCAGTTCGCTTCCATCCTCCGGGTGGTCCGGACAAGTTAGCCTTTGCCACAGAACCAAAGCCGACACTCAAAAAGCCCGGGGAGGTCCTCATCAAAGTCCGAGCAGTGGGCTTGATATGGACAGAACTCTACTGGCCCATTTATCAAAATTCTGATGGCACATACCGCTCTCATATACCTGGTCATGATTTCTCAGGTGTCATTACTGAGATCGCTGCTGGCACGGGCAGTGGTGAACTGCAAGTCGGATCCGAGGTTTACGTTTTCACTAGCCGTCGCAACCACGAAGGTGCAATGGCTGAGTTTGCTGTTGCCGACATCGATCAAGTTTTACCGAAGCCGAGCAGTCTGAGCCTCATTGAGGCCGCATCAGTTCCATTGAGCGCTCTGACCGCCTGGCAGGCTCTGTTCGATCATGGCAAGCTGCAAAAAGGTCAGAAGCTGCTCATAAATGGTGCGGCAGGAGGAACAGGAATTTGGGCCGTACAGTTCGCAAAGATGGTGGGTGCCCATGTTTTCGGGACTGGTTCATCTAAGCGAAGCCACGAAATCCTGGAGGGCTTTGGGATCGATGAGTTCATTGATTACAAGGCCACGTCCGTTATTGATGTAGTCAAGGATGTAGATCTCATACTTGATTGTGTTGGCGGCCAGGCGCTCGAGCAGTCTTTCCAGGTTGTCAAAGACGAGGGTCTTGTGATCAGCATTCTTACGCTCCAATGTGCAGAATTGGCTCGCAAGCAAGGCAAGACAGGAATGTTCTTCATTGTTAGCATGCGTGCGGAGCAACTCGTGCAAATCACGAAACTGATTGAGGACAAGGGCATTAAGCCTATTGTTGACAAAGTAGTGCCGTTGGAGCAGGCCCGGAGTGCATTTGAAGAAGCTGCAAATGGGCATGTGCATGGCAAGATCATTATCGGTGTTTGAAGTTGAGAGGAAAGTTCCCACGGGCTCCCGACCTGACAGAATAGTTGGCTTTCCTTCCATAGATTGTGTAGCTTTGAGACTCATGCTGAAGCGGTTCCAGACTTTCTGTTACCAGTATTCGAAGAGATTGATGGGAATGGTGTTTCACACCAGCAATCAGTGATATATGCTTGATAATTGCCTTCGATAGTAGACCTCACCTTCTCTTACTTCCTATCTTATGGTAGAGGCTAAAGACAAGGGGTCGCGACGACAATTGCAATTCAGTTGTCAATACTAAGTCGTTGAGAGTATTGGTTTTAACCACCAATTGAGAGCACTTGCTAATATGTTGGTATGGAGTCAATCCCAAGGCTCCGTTCAGTTACTAAAACTAGACCTCCTCGCGAACAGGCCAAGGTGTCTGAAAACCCGATCTTCGCAAGCCTGTGAACAGTCTTTCGAAGATCGGAAAATATGTGGTATGGGTTCGATAGCTTGTAAAGATGTTAGGATGCAGTATGACGAGAATTGCGGCATCAATCTAAACGGGACCGTTCATAAACACAAGAAAGATCAGCGTCTCAACTTGCCTTAGCACTGAAATTGGACAGTACTCTTGCATCTCTTGGGTTTTTATGGCCGGCCTAACCAAAGAACCTAGGTGGTATTACTTGTGACAAGGCGTGCCAAGCACAATGATGTAACAACGTCATGATGATCACCGTCACTCAGGACACCCCGTCCGCCAGCATAGGAATTGGATAAGTACATACGACAATGGTGAATTTTGTACGCGTCCATCGCCTGTTGCATACTGTACTGAGCAGACCATCCTCAACTTCTACAAATAGCAATACAAGTCGAAATGTCACCCACAAGCACAGTCACGCAACTTGCCGACCTATCTCACTTTGGCCGACACGAACGCGCAAATGACGACATCAATTCCTTAACTATTCGCCAACATATCAGCGACTCGAACAACGCTGTCAATGACGACCAAGCACCTAGTGATGCAGTCGAAGTTATTCCCGATGGTGGCTACGGATGGACTGTCGTTTCTGCTTGTGCCTTCCTGCTCTTTTGGATCAATGGGTACAGCACTGCATGGGGAGTTCTACAGACAGCGATAGTAAAGTCACCCCAGCTGCATGCCAACGTGCGCACCATAACCTTCGTCGGAAGCCTGTACATGGCCTGTATGGTCGCCTTCGGTATAGCCTCAGTTAGGTTAATGAGATCCTTTGGTGTACGCAACACATGTCTCATAGCCATCACACTGTTTGGCCTTGGCATGATATTTACCAGCTTTACGCTCGATCATCTCGGAGGTCTATTCTGTATAACCGGTGTTCTTGTCGGACTGGGAACTTCTCTCCTGTACACTGCAACCAATAGTTTACCGCTTCAATGGTTCAGCAGCAAGCTCGGCACAGCCAATGGTCTAGTCAAAGCAGGCGGTGGCGTCGGTGCCACAGTTCTACCGATCGCTGCGCAGGCACTTATTGACAAAGTTGGCCTGCAGTGGACCTTTCGAATTTTTGGCTCTCTGATACTGATCACTGGTATTCCTTGTGCATTGTTGCTTAAAGAGCGGACTCGCACCGGACAAGCTTCTCGATTTGATTGGTCAATGCTGAAGAACGTTCCTTTCTTGGCATTAGCTATGGCAGGCGCAGTTGGTGTCTTCGCTCTCTTCGTGCCACCATTCTTTCTGCCCCTCTTCGCAAGCTCTATCGGCCTGTCTGCATCTACCGGTGCAGGACTAGTGGCTGGATTTGGTGCCTCAACAGCTGTGGGTCGTCTTCTGGGAGGATGGGTATCTGATCGTATCGGCGCTCTCAATGCTTTGGCAATAACCGCTCTCGTCAATTGTCTCAGTATGTTGGCGATATGGCCTGTGAGCGCGTCACTACCGCCTCTTTTCATCTTCGCTATTGTCAATGGCTGTGCCAATGGTAGCTTCTTCGTTGGACTACCTACTGCCGTGGCTGTGCTTGCGCCAGGGTCCGCGGCCGCGTCGATCAGCTTAATGACCTCTTTCTGGACTCCTGGCTACTTGTTAGGAGCGCCTCTAGCAGGTATCTTGATTGAAGCCACTGGCGCAGCAGAAGCTTCCTCGATAGAACCATATAGAGCAGCCATTTTCTACGCTGCAGGAGTCGGAGTTTTGTCTACTTTCCTCGTTGTGTTGTCAAGGCTGAGACTAGATACGAAGCTGATCAAGAAGCTGTAGCGCGCCACACAGCGATTATCCTATGTCAGATGCGCTCGATGCAGATTCCTAGACTATTCTGTAGACGAGCAGTATGATCTGTTGCAACTGATGATACAGCTGGGTTGTGTATATCATTTTCTCTCTATATAGGCACGTGGAAATTACATGTAGATCTTTTTAGTACATCTCTTGCCCATGGTTGATTGATGGACAATATCCATGTAAATTTCTGCATGGCCAAACTGCTACTTCCTGATGTGCAAAGCTGAGTGCTGCTATCCTACCATCAGAACAACGCATGGCAAGTCCGCAGCTGGCGAATCATTCATATATGTAAGGACCCGCTCAATCAATGATTTAGGGGGCCCGCCCATAACCAGACTCACGCGGTGGGATAAGGCTACCAACCAGTAGTATCTGCATCCAAGCGAGAAAAAAGACCCTTTTCGTGTACGTGCTCCACAAAGTAGGGCAAGGCTTGGAAACTGGAGTTTCATGTGCATGTGACATAGTATGCGAGGGGATATGGCCAGCTCCTTGTCTCCGCATCAGAGGACAAGACAGTCAAGTTCTGGGGTGTATTGAATGGGATGCCGTGCGTCATCCTTGAGGGTCATTCAAGCTGAATTAGGGCAGTAGCGTATTCACCGCACGGCCAGCTCCTTGTCTCTGTATCAGAAGAGACAGTCAGTGTCTAGGATGCCAACTACCTACTCTGTCTCTCCGTTTTGTTCTTGTTCTTCCGTGAAGCCTCGAAGGCAGCTACTAGAGCTCTCCGATTATGCAGCGGCACTTGGCGGAATAAACCCGTAATAGTGGGTTTAGGCAGTTTTGTTGAATGGACAATATCTCGCTGCGTCAAATGACGAGCCCGAAGAAAATCTGCTGACCATATGCTTCATTTGTGACCGACGGAAGGCATGCGTTATGGCCTAAATGTTGATTGAGAAGAGGTATTTTCCTGCTTCATATTTGGGTATGCCAAGCGCTGTGGCATGACTCTGGATGCCACTGACACAGGTTTTTGTCATGATACATAGGTCCGTTGCTCAGACATAAATAAATTACGCTGTCTCATGGACAGTGAGGCAATAGAATCTATTACCTTGTTTGGCAATTGGACCCGAAAGGTGGAGAATTAGTAATCGTGTCATCATACAGGCATGATTTCGGGAACCACTTCTGGATGTGGACAAACGCTTGAGAACTGACAGTTAGAGAAGCTTTTGATGGTAGACGCGAAAATTGATGATTCTCAATGAGCACACCTTTCAATTGCTACTTTCGCCGACAGCGTAGGAGCACCGCACACTACCGCGCCATCTTGACAAAGCGATATATTCACTCTCAGCTCGCATGTTGATAGATCCCGGCCATGTGCAAGTAGTTTCCAAGACTTTGTGATGTATAAAACGCCAACTAGATGTTGCTCGTTAAATCTGATGCCAAAACCCGAATCACCACGCTACTCCTCCACTGCCATTGAAACTTCTGGAGCTGACTATCAGTACTCCGAATAAAGCTAGCCATACCTCAGCTACAGCAATGCAACAAGAAATGAAAGATACAAGTGAAATTATGGATAGTTGCCTCTGGAGTCGAAGAAAGACAGTCAAGACGGACGGCAACTGGACTGTAGAAGGGTAGGTATTTGATGCACGAGAACTACCAGAACTACAACATATACATTATCGTGTTCACTAACTGCGATGGCCATCTAGGCGACCTCTAGCCACGTTCTCCAACCTCCAACAATACCAACCTTCAAACATACCTGGTATGTCGATACTCAATTTTAGAGTCGAGTATCCTGGAAGAGGAGCGTGAGTACATTCTGCTGTCTTGCCCTTGTCAAGCTGGGGAAACTGCTTCGAAGTAATTCAATACTTGGAATATGACCGCACCCAAGCCGCAGACATTGATATCCTCCACTAATGAACCTTCGGCAAAAACTGACACAGCCTCAGCACACCACCTCACACACACAACGGAGCTGCGGTGACCGCTACCGTAATCAAAGGACATGTAATCATTCAGATGATCCACAGTCATAATCACACTCGCGAAGACGGAAGCACTGAGGTAGTAGAGGTTGATTCTGGTATGCATCTGCAATCTTCCTAGTTTGTGCCTTCTTGCTTCCTTCGTTCCGTACCCACCCAGCAAGACCGTCGTAATGAACAACAAATAACCCTATCCAAGGTGTCAAGGTTTTTGGGCCTGGTGAAACCTGGTACGAGGCTCCTGGGTGTCATCACGTGCGATCAGAGAATGCAAGTGACGATGAGGATGCGGAATTTGTGGTGAATGTGGTCATCGAGACTGAAAAGTTGGAGAGAGCGGCGAAGGAAGGAAATCCTGTAAAAGGGTTTGTGGTGCTGGATGTCGAGCAAGAAGACGAACATCAACACTAGCAGTGGTATCGAGAATGACAACACGAAAGCACTTCGCATGATGCAGAAGTCCTGGCGAGGGTTTTGGTTATGTACAGATGTCTCTATCATGTTGTCATGATTTTGAGGCGAACAACATGATTAAGCTGGTACAAATCAATCACGCTTCTCTATATTGAATGATTTGTTTCAAGAGGACTATCACCAACGTGCCTTGACACGCTCTAATTTGGAGTTTGGTCGTCCGGCCACATCCTGGTCGCCCGCCAAAGGGTCCTGTTTTCACTACTGCTGGGTGGCTCCTTCGGAACACCTCAGCGTCAACTCTTCTAGATCACTACAACCACCATCTTTTTCTTGGTCGCTTGATCATCGACAGCTTGGTTTGTGTTGCGTCCATTGCCCTGGAATAAACAGCTCTAGAATAAAGAGGTAGAATGCAATATATTATTGCTTCCATGGTTTTATCCTTATAGACGCTCTATCATTTCTATTCATCCAACCCGTATTCTTTCACAATCGTATCTCCTGCCATGAGCCCGGTTAGATACGCTACCGTTTGCGTATGTGCATTCACAAGCAGCGGGACAACACTCATATCCGCAACCCTTAAATGCCCGACTCCATGGACTTTGAAATCCTTATCAACTCCACTGCCTCCTTCCTGTCCCTCCTGGCCCATCCTTACTGTTCCTGTCATATGCCACGTACTTGCTGTATTCTCCCTCCAAAACTCCAAGATATCCTCATCACTAGTACTTTTCGGGGTGTTCAGTTCACCAATAGTATCCTTAGCGTACTCAGGGCTATTGGCGACCCGTAGCACTTCTCGAGTCGCTTCGATTACAACGCGCTTGTCGAACGGATGACTGAGGAACTTGGGGTCGAACTTGAGCGGAGTTGCTGGGTCGGTGGATTGTAGAAGAACACAGCCTTCGGACTGCTCGTTCAGGAGGAAGACAAAGGCGTTCTTGGCAGGTTTGCTGTTAGGGTCCATATCAAACATTACAGTGGTAGCGTTGAAGATGACTTCGAAGCTAGGGACTGTGGGTTGACTGAGGTAATTTTGAATGTTGGCTGATAGATTGGCGAACTCGGAGCTAGTATAGATCGAGGGAATTTTGGCGTAGACTATGCCGAGGGTGCTAGACGTTGTGGGTTAGCGGAGGCCATCAAAAACAGCTGTAGATTTTATGATAAGGATTAGGCCCAAGCATCTACATTGGGCAAAATGTAGTCCGGATGGCTTACCATGCAATTTCAGCTAGAGGGCCCGTTCTGTTGGTTTGCCACTGCTTCATAGCAGCTTCCTGAGCTTCTTTGCTCTGGAAGTATTCACGACGAATAGACGTATGTGGTGCTCCAAGGTACGATAATATAGCATGATGGTGGTCCTTCATATGCTGGCCGATTGCTGGGTTGTCGTAGAGTACAGGAATGTTGAACTTTGTAAGCTGAGCCGCCGGGCCTATGCCGGAGTGCATCAGAATTCGAGGTGTGTCCAGAGTACCGGCGGACAAAATGACCTCTTTCGTTGCATAATAGTCTCTACCACCGATTGTGGTAATTCCAGTGGCAGTCTTACCGTTAAAATTCACCCGTGCAACCTCTGCGTCTGTTAGAATATGGAGATTTCCCGGAGCATGGACTAGTGCGTCCGCTGCCGTTGATCTTTCGCCCCGAAACGCAGTACTTGCTATGATCGAAACGCCAAGAGGGTTGCCGCTGTTGTGGTCAGGGTTGGCTTCGTACCCAGCGGCTACCCAAGCATCGTACTCTGTGGTGACAGATTTTTCCCAAATAACGGGAAAGCCAATCTTGATTGGACCATCTTTACCATGATCCGTCTCCAATGGTCGAAGGTATTTGCTAGCTCCATCCGGAAGTTGAGAAGGATCGGCGTGGTATGATTCAATGCGCTTAAATCTGACTTGCGCTTGGCTCCATTCCCATTCTGGGTTACCAGTGCGACGTGCTATCTCATCGAAATCATCTTTTGGTGGCACTGTCCAGCATGCAAAATTGATAGACGAACCTCCTCCAAGGCCTTTTCCTCGATCATACTCAATCAGTCTGTTGTTCAAGCTCTGCTGAGGTTCTGTCATGTACTTCCAGTTCGAGTCTGGGATCATCCGATGGAGCCAGCGATTAGCGTCGATTCGTGCCTCAAGGGCACCATTTTCGCCTCCAGCTTCGACGAGCAACACTGACGGATGCTTTCTGCTATTTGCTAGGCTACAATTTCGTGGAAGTCAGTCAAAAGTATCAAGATTTGGGAGAAGACAGATTAACACCGACACGTGCTTCGATGTATATGGGGTGGGACCTTACCATGTGGCAGCAAGAATTCCTGCAGGGCCCGCACCTACAACAATAAAGTCGAAAGTGTTCGATGGAGGACTACTGATGTCGCCCATATCGCTGGTATCCTTAAATGTCGTTGCTGAGAGCTCCCACAAGAATAACGCCGACCAAAAGCCTCTCTGTCTTGTATGTTTAGATTAGGTCTTCCCAACGAGCAGAACACCTCATATTTATAGAAGATATTGAGCATGAGGTAGCGGTAGACACTCCTGTCAGCTCACTATGTTTGTCCGTTCGGGAATATCTAAGCAGATGAAGCCACTCCACTTTTGTAAGCAAGTAGCGCACAGTGGGCTAGATACTCTGACATGGTGCGACACGGCTCAGATTCTGCTAATGATGTGTGGAATTTGCCGTGAGCCACAGACGATCAGGGCAAGAATGAGCCCAGATGGTATCGAATCATGCCACTTATGGAAAGAAGGCCCAGTGAAAGCTAAGATTTGTCAAACGAGAACCAAGCATACCCAAAGGATTATCATGATCAGTAACAGGCAGCTCTTACTACTGGTGCTCGTGCGATGATTGAGGGTTGAGTGATGGCACCGTTAGACTTGATAATGTCTCATGTATTTGAATGACTAAGAAGTCGTAAATAACCTCCCAAAAGACTTTGACGAGCCGAAAGTTTGACCGTACTGAAAGGGTAAGCTGGCAAAATTCCAAAGCTGGCAAGAGTAAACTGGTAGGCTGAACGACCCCACAGCACAGTAATGCAAATCATGTGCGCTAATGACACGAACCATTGGTGTAAGTTGGCTAATAATTTGATAAATGAATTATATTAAAGGTCGCGGACTGAACACCGGTAATCTTGTGGGATGCAAAGGTGTCCGAGAAGGAAGTCACTAAAGATAGCTCGTCGGTCACAAGTCAGCCATTTGGCTTGGCGATGCTCAATGCCTAGTAATCCGGTTCCTCACGGCGTTTTGTAATGCTTGGCGATGCATACTTCACTGTGTAGTTAGCTTTGTTTTGATATTATCATTGTTGTTTTTGATTCCATAATTCACACAGGACGGATTAAGTGTCTGTGGTAGCTCTCTTCGAATTGTGTACCGCTGCTCGCACGCACCCAGAACACCGCAATTGCCGATCACCTTCTCGATGCCGGTAAGCATACTTGATGGCCACTAAGGCTTTTCTGTTATGGCTCTTATGTCGCGAGCCTCCTTGGTCTTAAGAATGAGATTAGCTTGAACAGGATCAGTGTGTTATAGGCAGTAAGGCGTAGTGTATAGTATTAGAGTCTACTGGTAGGGTTATATAACTTAGGTTGAATACAGGAATTCTACCTAGGTAGGGTCCGTGGTGCAAACATACAAAGCTGGGGACCTGCTGGGCATGCCCGACCTTCGAGCAGGTTGCGCAGCTTTAACAAGTAGCAAAGCCCTAAGACTGCTCGACTTGCTACTAGCTGACTGGTCCACCATGTTCATGTTACGGGTCAGGTGAGGTTAGGCTGTCCGACAACCGCCTCAGATTAAGACGTGGAAGGTCAGGAGAAGAAGACCAAGCGTAGGATGCGCGTGACCTTCAGAAAAGGAAATGTCCGGTACGTTGGAACAATGCCACTTCGCACAGGCCAAGGGCGACATGTCTGAGCAGTTTAATGAATAAGAACACAGGCAGTGTCTCACAGTCAAATAACTATGAGTTTGGAGATCAGGTTGACTAGCCAGGGGACACTTAAAACCCCACATTCAATTTTAATCACATACGATCTATTTTTCCGAGTTGTGGCAACGTTGACATTTCGGGTTTTGCATTTATGAGCATTGTACATAGGCAGGACATCGATGGTCTTCGTCACGCATGGAATTGGGCAGGTACTACACAGTGACACTTCTTAACCTTGAATCATATTTACGTTGTGTCAGAGATCGCAAAGGTGCTGGCATATGATGGTATTGAATTCCGAAGATGTGCCATTGCCTGCGTCGACCCAAGCACATTCGAATGGTTACGGATTTCCAGCCTCACCTCGTGGCTCGGAGTGAGCAAAGATTGTTTTGGGTACTGGTAAACCTGGTTCAGGAAAGTCAACCTCGATTAAGCACTCAGTTGAGTTCTACAAAACTAAAGTCCTTCTATGACGCTCAACAGAGGAACCTGGAAGATGTTGTATTTCTTCTTTGACCTCACCTTTCCAAAAGAGATAGCAAATAAGGCCAAAGGCATGCTTAGATCGTGGCTTCTACAACTGTCATCGGGTGTAGATAATGCATAGGACGCGCTGGAAAAGTTAGCAATATTGGAAGGACTGATAGATTTACTGGTTGGAAATCTACGAACAGCCATGCACAAACACTGTATCTTCGTCAGTGCTCTCATGAATACGAAGGTTACTTGTCGCAACCCACGTCTTTCCTCGTAGAGATTCAACAAAGAACGGCTGCGAAGATGTGCTTGGCTCGCCGAACATTTCCCCCCATTGAAGTGAGCTTAAGAGAGAAGGTAGATGGCAAGCTCATCATGGAGGAAGTGAATGCTGAAAACATTTGAATTTACTTGGTAGTAGCCAACAATGTTGCAGCTGCAGACGGTGGCTTCTCTTGGCCACACTCAATCCTAGATGAGATAGCATCTTGAGCCGGTGATGTTCTTTGGGCAAAACTTGCCCTTGAAAACATTTTGCAGAACTCGAGAACCTTGATGGCTCTGAGAAGTCTCGAAATATACTGAAACGGCTTCCACAAGTGACGGAAGGAATGTACAAACGTTGCCTGGAAAACATCGACAAGCGATTCTGGTTGGAAGCTACAAATACGTGCTCGTCATTATGCTGCGGCAGTCGCCAATGACTACAGACTTGCAGATGATTCCAAAGGTCATCGGGCTGATGCTGCAGAGGTAGACTGCGACTGCTGCAACAACACAGAAGAAGTCCGATACCATAAAATTGACGTCTGCACCATCACACTATAAGCGAACGATCTATAAGATACACGAAGCCTAGCAAGGATTGTACCCCGAGATTCACAAGCTTTATGACACAAGCAATTTAGGCAGGTTTCAAAGGTGACAAGACCACAGTTTCAGTACCGCGTCCGTGCTAGTCTTGGTTGGTCACTCCGGTTAGGGTCGGCCCGTTGGGCCAACCCAACCAGAAGGGAAGCCTGATGTGAACACCTGAAGAGATGGGATGCACGGGTATGATTTGGACAGAAGGCTTACCATGCCGTGTAACCAGTTAAATAGATTAATGAATAGCTGCTGCCAGGCAATAGTGGTGGGCTACCCATCTGAGGTAGAAGACTGAAAGCGAAGGAGAAATCCATTCAACCCTAAAATGGGCCTTCTATGGGCTAGTCTACTTGTTCTAGGCCCTCCTTGGTGATTCGACGCCTGGCTTCCACCAATTTCGCTAGAGTTTTGAGTTCTTTTGAGGCGATCTGACCACCAATCAGCCATGGAAAGTGCCTACAAGCTCGCGCGAGCACCATCAGCGCTTGCCCTCAGCTCGAGTGACGACTTACATATGATAGTGTCAAGAAGGCCATGACTGCAGAGTTGCCAGTAAGGAAATGCATCTGCTTCTGTTCTGAGTAGGAGTAAAAACGCCCAACCGGTTGCTGAGAAAATGACTAGCCTTATTTTCTGAATGCAGATTGACAGAGCCACATTGTACCCCACCACGTGGCGTGGCGACATGTGCAAATGCATGGACGTACCTCCTACTACCTGTCTGGTACAGAACCCTCGACCTATAGGCAGCCAGTGTGCTTACAGCTGAGATCTATCCCTGGTCGTGGCGTTGTACTAAGCGAATGGCAAGGGTTTGCCCCAGTAGATATTACCAAGAACGTTGACACTGCAAGCGGAGGTGCGGGGTGAACACCCACCGTGTACGACTACCAGGAAAACTTGATGCAGTGTGTCTGTTCTAGATGCACATCTTCAATTCAGCTTGACTGATTTCCGTTTCAAGCCACATCGGCTGTTCCTAACAGCGGATGAAAGGTTAGTTCCCTTTCGTTAGTTCTAGACTACAGTAAGCCTGATAAAGGCATGTACCACCCATTTGTTGTCTGGCAATGCCTTTTCCCTCCTCAAAAGCACAATCATATGTATGATGTTGCACCAAAATTTCTGCATTGTATTATTGTCCTTCGTGGGAATCACTCATGCAACAAACTTCGAACAATGCCACAAGAAAGTCCTTGAACACATATCGAACAACCCGGTTGGACAACGTGACAATTATAGCGAGGTTCACATCGACGGGCACCCTGACCCCGTATATCATGGCCCCATTAAAGGATTTCTTGTCGAAAATGCACCCATAAAACGACCTCTTTTTCTTACTCAGCAGGGATGCATTAATGAATGCGGTTCGGGCCCAGACCTCAATGATGTCGTTGAAGCCTTTTCCATTATGACGACTTGGGTCCTACCAATCATAGCACTCTTAAGCCAGCTCCCATACGAGTCAACTTCAAAGGCCCAGAACCGGGAAGCCGAGTCATCTTCAGAGACCAAACTCCCATACGAGCCACCTTTAAAGACCCAGCTCCCATATGAGCCACCTTCAAAGAACCAGAACCCGGAAGACAAGCCGCCTCCAAAGTTCCAGAACCTAGAAGCATTTGTCAATTGGATGGGCTCACCGGCGACAGCACTGACTTCCACTATTTGGAATGTCCTCATGATTCGCAAATGCCAAATATTGTCGATTACAGATCCTGTGCGAAGAGACAGCCTATACATACTCAGTTGCATCAACCAGTATCAGTATCCGAGATCTAGTGAGGAATACCATAGTTATAATAGGAGAGATATCGCTTTGCTTCGAGGTGTACTCTATCCGTTCGTCAGCAGCTATGACAAATCTTTGTCTGACACGTTACGGACGAAGCTTGAGAACCTGACAGATCACCTTACCTTCCAACTGCGACTTCAGCGTCGCAAAGGCGTGCATGCTTTATGGCTCAATCTTATTTGGTTCTTGTTGGCCTTTGTCTTCTCACTTGTTACCGCTTTTGCAGATCTCCACGACAACACTACACCACATTCTCTTGCATTGGGTCTTCTACTGTCCTGGATGCCTACAGTCGTCTTGGCTACCCTCATCGATCGAAATCCTGCATCGGCGACACGATGTCGTGTACTCATTGAACGCTGGCTGTACAATGTAGATGCTCTGTTCGCTGAGGATGCCATGTGCAGATCTAGTCAAGGTAATGGGGAGCTAACAGATTCGAGACCACTTTCTCGGTCCCTGTCCATGTTGCCTAAATATACCAATGAAGACAATGACAGCTTCTGCAACGGTAGAAGCATGCCGCAAGACAGTTGCCGAATACGTCGTCGAGACACGGAGCAGCAAGACTCGCTTATGCCCGATCCAATAAATACGACGCAATGGCAGAGAGACATAGGCACCCCAAAAGAATTTGACATCGGTGATTTTGTAGGACAGGGTCGAAGAATGCGGTATTGCGGTGTGGCCAGCACAATTCTGCAAATGATAAGTCATCCAAATAAAGCTCGCATGCATCTTCCCGGGAAGAAGGAGGCCAATAAGTTTCAAGAAGACCTCCCAAATCCACCACTCAACTGGTACTGGGTTTGGCTAGTCAGTCAACTCATTGTTGGGACGAGCTACGCATCTGCATTTGGGATATCCTTCTATAATCCAACAATAGGGCTGGGCTGTCGCACATTTGCCTACACCGTTTGGTATATACTCAGCTTCTCCTCCTGGCTCTTGTTGGGCATTTGTAAGGAGCCACAACCGTTTGTGCGAGTCTTTGCATGTATACCGAATGCTCTGGCATCGCTTTCTCTATTCATCATCATGTTCCTTCAGACTATTGGCGGACTGAACAACTGTGTCTGCAAGTCAAGCACTTTTGGTACATCGAGTTACGGTGGCTATATGGACTTTATGAACACTGAATTCAACCACGACGCTTACGCACTTCGAAAGATCTGGGGAATAGCCACGGCTTTTGGGCTTACTGGTTCTGTCTGTCCGATCGTGTGGTTCTGGATAAGGTGGCGTCGAGACTCGCACTTGTGGGCATTTGATGAGAAACATCGGCCGGGCGTGCTTGACGGTGTTGATCTGCAGTGGTTGATTTAGCAAGCACTGACTAGAAAAGAGTAAAGATCCAAATTTCCGACATTCTTTTGCCGCAAGGACACAGTGTCTTCACGCAATTGCAGTCTGTAAGCGTTGTAGAAAGCGCTGTTCAGAGCAGAAGCCAGCCATTAGTGATGACTGGTAGGCGTAGGAGATAGTTTCACTCGTATATCTTCTTGGCTAGCCCTGTTTTCTCTGGTTGGAACAAAGCCACTAAAAGGTAGGGATACATAGCTCCTACAAGTTCATGGTGGCATGCACTCGTAACTGTGTCTGAGCCGACTATTGGTACACTGTAGAGGAAATGCATCGATTTCACCAGCAAAATTGTTGATTTCAGCCTCACAACCATGGTCACAGATCCAATAGGTCCAGCTACTGGGAAGCTTGTGTTGTCAAAGACCTTACAGAGAGCTTCATTTATGCTTGTGGTGGACAAGGACTGGTTTCCAGCTCACTAATGCAGCCTTTATCATTGTGTCATAGTATACGAAACTATAATTGGACATGAATTGATGGAAAAGATTCGGTTTGACTTTTATCTACACTCCAAGCAACTCCCGGTCATATGACTTTTGAATGTCTCGGCTCTTCTTGCAAATTTACACCAATGAACTAGCAATAATACGCATTAACCAATACCGAATCTGAGATCGAGACCGAGTCTGAAGGCGGAAGCGGTGCCTCGCTTGGAAAATAGTTCCTCAAAAGCTTGGACTAGTAGACATGGGCCAACGACGCGACCATTGGGTCTTAGATATCCATCTGACCATGACTGCCACGATAGGCGCACATCACAACACGAGGCCGAAGATAGTGATTATTATATTGATTGGTAGTGACATGGTGGCGAATAACGGAGATGAAAATAGAAGTTTGAAGCATCCGTCTAAGCATCAATAAAGTTCACGCTTTCTTCGTTCGGAAAAGATGCTACATGCGCGATTGACCCCGCATCCCTCAACTGGCGGGACTAGACTGCTCCTGATTGTGTGCAATATTCGGCGCTGCGCATTGAGCTTCTGTGATATTTCGGCATGCTTTGCAGAAGATAAGTTTTATTGAGCGGCATGGATGGTGACATTTGTTCGTATCTATGGCTCGATTGTACGGTTTCATGATTCCAGGCTACCTCGAGTCATAAGAACTGGATCGCGATCAGTCGGTAGTTGCTGCGGATTTTGCCTCATCGAAACTTTAAAAGAGCCACGTGTGGAGCTGTTTACAGTTACTAGTAATGGTTCTTGTCCCGATTAGGTTGCTGGTCAGTCACCGGCTCTAAAGAACTCTAGATCAGGACTTTTACATGTCTTTCCTAGTACTGACCAGAGAGATGCGCAGAGGCCAGAAAATGGCAGAAACAGAAGTCAACAGCTAGCAATTCGAAGCATCATGCATGCGACAATCGCTCTTCGATCAGCAACTGTGCGTACCCCAAATTTTTAAGACAAGGCAGAAGAGATCATCCAAGGCACTCAAGATTAGACCTCGACTAGTAACCCAGACTATCGAGCTTCCTTCTTTGTTTGGTCGGAGAGACTGGTAAGGTATCTATCGATCGTTACAGAAGGCGAGAGCCAGAAGCGCTCGTACAATTTGGTCAACGGCCACACTGCATGGAGACTAATAGCAGCAGAACACTGATATAACAGCACACCGAGACCACCGAGGGCGCACGGAGTAGGATAGTAACTATTGTGGCTCGGAGTGTATTCATGGATGGCGATGCTGACGTACCCACAAAATGTATGAAGAATTCGACAAACCATGGTGTATGTTAAATCAGTCACCAGCAACGGACGACCTTGCCTCAATGCTACCGTAGCCAGCAATTCTCGTTTCATAGTAGCTCCTCAAAAGGTATCCCTCTGTGGAGCCAATGCTAATGCTCGAAGTGGACGGCATGGCAATTTACTATAGGAAAGATCAGTACAAGGCCATGAGACAATGGTGTATGCACTGTTATATGCACTGTTATATGGTCTGAAGTCCTTCTGAATTGACCTCAAGTTTCAAAATCAGATAGGAGTAGAGTATACCATGCTAGTTTTCGCATAAAGGTTCCCGCCTTACCCATTTAATAGTGTTACACGCCAGCCTGACCCCAGCCAGACAAACAAGAACAAAAATGGCCCCCAGGCGGTAGTACGGATCATGAACCAACTGGAAGGAGTTCAGAAAGAACCCGGCCCCGTGGGGCAACCCTGTATCTGCTGTGCACGTAGCAAATAACGGCAGACACAACAGACAACGTGACTTGTATACCCACCAGATTCTAGTTCTACCCATAGATAGCCTCTGCTTCCGAAGTCAACTCATGTCATACTCTTAAACCCCTCACATTCCTGATGCTCTTCAGTGAAGAGTGTCGTATTCGCTGTGCCATGGGCAACTGTAACACCGGTTCTAATGACGGAGCGGTAGGTAGGAGGAATTACCTGGAACAACTCAAGGTCAGGAAAGACCAGAACGGAACAGGATTTTGCCCTTTTGTTTTATTTTATATATATATGTACATTTCTGGTGCGTCGTGTGGTAACCAGGGCAGATAATCACCGCCGAAATTCGGTCCGGCATCGGTGCAGTGAGACGGTATATGGTATCGCTGCCGATCCTATTCCAGGCTTCTAGGATAATACACGCATTCACTGCGCAGTCGGCGTTATACCTTGAGTATTGATAGACGACCCAGTCCTTCGTGACGAGCCGCAGATTCTCCATCATATTAACATTGGGAGAACATTTAGGCTACGGAGGGATCGGAGTACCGTGCTTGCGCAGTCACACTGTTGTATTCCGTGAACAGTGAGAAGCAGCCCCATCCTGCTGGAACGTGACCTGACAGGCGTACATCGCGGCTACCCACTAATTGAACTCGGCTACAAGAGGATATACTCTATGCGTCACGGATTCCAGGAAGAATAGATTCAGGAACATTCCGACCGATTCCACATACAAATCGTATGGAGAATCGGCCTTACCATTTCGGGAATTGCCAAGAACTGAACCGACGAACCTCCCTTACGAATCGTATGAGAGATCCGTCTTACCTTCTCTTCCCTTAAGCGTTGTATAGTTGTCCATAGGGTGGGCATAATTACAATCAGATTCTATAGGCCTCGAACTCCCGGCCCAATGCTACGCTGGTCCTGATACAATTGCTGGACTCTCGTGGTGTGTTATGGCCAGTTTTTGCAGAGCTTAAGCTAGGAGTAGCAGAAATACAGATCAGGGGAGGGCAAACAGGATCTCAGGCCCTCGCCTATCCCCCCAGTTCATCATGTCATTGGCCTGCACTCCGGTATGTTAACGCCAAGCGCGCAGCTGGCATGGCGAGTCTCATTTTCAGCTCGGTTAAAGCGACATAGTGTTGAGATGATCTACACGCTAGCAGGAAGTGGAGATGACACAGTAGTGAATTGAAATCTGATCGGGTGTGGTCGTCGCAAACTCGACCAGGTAAAGGGGGTAATTTTAGGTGGCTGGACCAAGAGTTTCGTATTTTACGTATGACAAAACAATGAATGATTCGGCACAGCTTATATCGCTTCGTACATTTGTCATGCTGCAGGCTATTGCACAATGTAGCGGGAGTCCGAGTGATGCCACCCTAGCCTACGAAAAATCCTCTTGCAAAGACAGTGTACCAAAACTCACACCAATCGGCTCGTCGCCTAGACCAGTGTGATATCTAGGGGTCGTAGGTCCGGCCTCAACAAAGCCTCACCCTTCATAAGACCTTGCACAAAAGCATCTCCAACCAGGAGATACCCACCTTGTTGCGGCCTGAGCACATAAGGAACGGTTGCTCCAAAGAATACAACCACAACATCCCCCGGCTTCGCAATAGGAGGAGTCGATGCGATGTATCCGTTGCGTGTGATAGCAAAACTCCGTCTATGACAAGTCGTCGCCGCCTGCATCTGGAATGTCTGCACGGTGTCCATCTTCCGACCGTTCATCCTGCCGCTCTTACCCACCTGCCAGCTGTTAACGGCGCTCCTGTATGTGCTCGCTGGGTTGAATATCGGGCTGCTGAAGAGAATAGCGCAACTGCCTGTGTAGGTGTCGTCCATAAGCAGAAGGCGGGCGAACGCGTCCTTGTTGTCTAAATATATGGACCTGCCGAGGCGGAGCCAATTGTCGAACGGAGCTCGGATGCGATTGTGATGCCACAGGATGTCGAACTCGCCATTGGAAGATCTTCTATCAACGAAATCAGTGACCAATTCTATACTGTCGACGAGCAGCCCTCGAAGTTTCAAGCCGCCTGCGCCGGTCTCATCACCTGTCAAACTCAACGCAGGCTGTCGCAGAACCAGATGCTGAGTAAGGCACAGGACGGAAGGTCGAGATTACCTTCGGGCCATATTTCTGGGCAGTCCAATCCGGGACCCAAGAAGGGAAAAGGTCTCCTGTGGGTTGCCTTCTCTGGATTCCGGCACTTTCTAGTAGGGCTATAGCTCGGCCTTGACGGACATGAAGAGCCGCAAACCGCCGATAACTATCCTGCATTGACTGTGAGTAAGGCCCGATCGCTGGCCTGTCTTCTGGAGTCATGAGAGCCATTAATCCACATATTTTGTCTTAGGCTCCGTCGCATGAAAGTCTTGGTCAGCTGCATATAAACAAGAGAGTCTTTCCTGCCATCTATCCACGAGTTTTTGAGTTTTTTCATCTTCACATAGTTCATTTACCCCTACATCGTAGCCGCATTTGCCATCAGTTCCTGGTTTTGATCAGGCTTGCTCCGCATTGCATCCCTACCAAGGACAGCATCGAGTTCGTGTTGGGTAAAGACGTTGCCTCCGAACATATACTTTGCCCGCTAGGCGAGGGTAACCTCCTGGATGATCCTGGTCCGCATGAACCAATGCTTCTCAAGGCGTAGAAAGCTGTCCTGAAATGAAAGGGATGACCGGGCTGGTCTGATCGAGTCAGTAAATCTTGCGACCCATTCCACTACCATGGGACCACCGCAGAGTGAAGCCACCAAAGGACATAGAATCGCCTTCTAGGTCACCCAAGTCCACGTACACAGTATGGGCATTCGAGTAGTTTGTTCCATGAGCAGGATCTGTTCGCTCTTCTCAGCACCATTCTGCTGGTGAATGCAGATGGCATCTGCTCATATGTACTGCTCCCTTTGGCCTCGTCCAAATCCCGCACGTAGCTGTTTCAGCGCGCGTTCGAGACTGGGACGGGCAAGAAAGACCCTCCCATTACACAGCATCTTGCAATCGCTGGTATCAGTACCCCAGCAGTAGGAAGTGCACCATGGCTAGCGTGTTGTCCATAGCAAAGTCAATCAATTCGCAGTCTATAGGATCAGCCCGAAAGACAGCAGGTTTGATCTTCAAGAGGCGAATCATCTTGCTCGGTTGATCGAGATCCTTGTATGTAAATTCTGGCGTTTAAGGATCAATTGTTAAAGGCTCTGCCTGGGTCAAGGCCCTCGACCTTGAGTTTATCGTCGCCAGCTGGGCTCTCATATCAGTCTCCTGTGATCGAACACTAGATGGGGAGAGGCAACATCAGCTAACACCGACGCGTCTCGTGCAACTGCTATCACATTACTCGTGTACTGGGCATGAATTTTGCGCAGTCAGGAGCCTACTAATTACCTGAGCGAAAGCATAGTCCTCTGACTCCTTCACATCCATCTTAGCAGGTGTTTTCTCACAATTTTTCGTTTAGACGCCGATGCTGATGTTCTTACAGGGAATTATCAGGTAGAATCCTCCATCAAACTGCAAGACGGCCATTGCGGGGAGGAGTCTCTCAATTGAATAGGCCTCTCGAGAACATGATAATTAGTGCGGCTAAGCGAGCATGGCTTTGTAAATCGACGAGTTTCAGTTGTTTAAGCACTCTCATTGGAGGATCACCATGATAGTTAAGCGTATACGGTGCAACCACGCGAAATTCTACGCAGCAGAGTTGTTATGGACGACAAATAGGTTGCTCTTGTCGAGAGACTCTTCTCGGCAAAAGGTCCACCGGTGCTCCTTTGCGCAGGACAGGGTACTTCAACTGTGTTTCAAGCTGTCAATTTCGTGTGCACTTACCATTTCTACACCGAGACTGATCATAGAGGTCGACTGTGTGATTGATACGGGAGGAGTTGGTTTGACTTACGCATGACGTGGTGGAGGAGTTACAGAGGAAGCCCGAGACGCTACCGAATGGCAAACGAGCTTCTTTGCATAGTGATTATGGGCTTAGCCACAAGCCAGAGCATGCTTTGAAGAAGGATATCTAGTGGTACCAAGCCTCCATGGGTGGTGGTGAATATTCCTGAATCTCGAAGTTGGCTAAGCCAGCCAAGCGACATGACTTGTCTACCATCATTGTTATTGGCGGGCGCAACGTCACCTCCAATCCATCACATCACGAAACCATCATCTGAATGTTTTGTGGCATTGCATGACAATCCTCCTTGGTACCAGATTTCAAATAGACACCCTTTGAATTGTACTTTGCGCATCCCCTGAAGAACAACTTATAGGGGACGGTTTCATAATGTCATGTGAAATATGAAGTTGGACCTCGTTGCTGTCTTTTTGTGCTTCTTAGATTCTATTGTGTGCTGTAAATCCTGCTGTTGAAAAGGTTGTTCAGCCTTATAAATGCTTGGTTATCGCTTCTCTCGTTCAGCTCAGCAATAGTGTCAAGAACATTGCAGAGTTTGGGTTTGATCAGACATCTCTATTCGTTGAAGCGAAGCGAATAGCTTGGAGCTTTACGCCGTCTCCTCTGTGTTGCAGCTGTTCTGACTGAAAGATGCTGATCTTTGAAATTGCCAAGGACAAGGTCCGATCTTTCTGAAGTCATCATTGGCAAATCACGTCCCTATTGGGCAACGAAACCAAAGTTCACGTCACAAGGCATAATTTCATTCTCGGCTAATGTTTACAGCCTTTTGTGTTCAGTATTTAGGAGAGCAGACCTGAGCTTGCCATTGTAGCCACCCAAAAGATCGCATCGCAGCAAACAATATGGATGGGATTCAAAGCAAGATCGAAGCGGCAGCTCCGCGCAACCGAGAACTTCTACAGATATTGTCCGAGACGGACTACGCTAGGCCAGCTTTGGAACAACAAAAACGATATATTGTTGATGTTGAGAATGAAATCAAGCAGGTGGATCAAAAAATCAAAACCTTGGAGGAGCAACGCAAAAAGGAACTCAAGGATCACGAGAAATATCGTGACTCTGTGATGAAACGCTTTGCCTACAAGGTCGGTCGGAAAGAGGCTAAATTCAAAGAAAAGGCTTCGAAAGAAGAACGAGAATACTTTGACGTTCTTCAGGAGGAGCACAAAACAAAAGAAGTACGAAAGAATCTAGATGCTGCGCTCACAGAAGCGCAGAAGGCCAGGGCGGAGCTAGAAAACGCTCTTGCCAAACACAAACAAGCTCAAAAAGACCTGGATGACTTGTATGATTCGATCTTTGAGGGGCCCAGTCCTGGCTATCCTGAAGAGGACACGAAGGAGAAAGAAGCGCATGTTGCTCTTGACCAGTACCACAACATGCGCGTCCGAGCTGAGGCAGAAAAACAGGTCGCCAACATCCTCAGCAATGCCCAGGCCCGGATGAACGCAGCAAAAAATCATCTTGCTGAGGCACGTAGTCTTTCTCAGATGGACATGTTCGGAGGCGGTGCTATGACTGACATGATGGAGAGGAATGCCTTGCACCAGGCGGAGATTGCTCTCACGGAGGCCAAGATGTCAGTTGATCAGGCACAAAGGCTTTCACCCGAAGTTCATCCTATGCCGGTGGTACAGATCGCTCAAGGACATCTCTTGACCGATGTGTTCTTCGACAACATCTTTACCGATATGGACTTCCACGAAAAGATCAAGCAATCGCAATTACAACAAGAAAGAGCTCTTCAAGATGTGAATAATCAGCTGGCTGCTGCGAAGGGAAGGTACAACTCACTCGAACAGCAAATGAGGCAATTGGCAGATTCCTTGGAGAATGCAAGGGCTGCACTTCAACACATCCGGCAGGAAGCATTCCAAAAGGCTGCACATTGACCTTCTTTGCGCCAAAGTGTTGCTCCGAGACATTTTTTCTTCCTTCCAGTGCGGCTGCGTCGACCAGCACCGTATTTGTTAATAGGACAATACTTAGTGAACCAAGAACCATCGCAAATATGGCTTTAGATGCTTATGGCATGTTCGTCATGCCGCAACTGCCGCTCGATCATATGCGCGTAGAGATCGCATAATCCGCACAGACCGTGAGTCAAGCGGGTAGTGGGTTTTATTTCGTCAGCATGTTCCATTGAAGCACTCCTTGAATGTCGAGCGACCGATACTGCCCACAGGAAAACGCCTTTAACTTTCCCAACAATGCCATAGCGAGAAAATCTGCTCCACTGTTGTTAAGGGTACTGTGACAAAAACTTCCAATGTCCTTGCAATTGACATTCTCCTCTGAGCTGAGAGATGAGGAGCGACCCAGCCAATGCTTGATTCGGTCTGCTTAAGCAGCATATTTTCACGCCCACGTTGACTATGTCATGTACCTCCCTCATGGGCTCGTGGAAGCCTTTGAACTCATCTAGTCTGTCGAAGAGACAAAAGATGCGTGTGGAGGACGCCTTGACCATGTAGGTAAAGACCTACTTTGGGTTCCTGGTCGACTAGCTGATAGGGTCCACACGCCCGGGAGTCAATTAAGATCTAATACGTTGAGGAGCACTAGGATTCTGTAAAAGCTCGAAGATATTAAAACCTTGGTCTAACATTTGCAAGCCCAAAGAACGCCAAAGACTACCAAGTGTGTGCCGGTCTTCGGTAGCGTCTTTAGCGAAGTGGAAGAAGTGGTTCTTTGATGAAGCCCAGGACTTGAGAATAGATTGCGCATTGCTGTCACCAGGATAGAGCTGCTTATCAATGGAATCAATAAGGCTGGATTGACCTGTCTCCGGGAGGCCACTGATGAGGAAACACCACTCCTGCACTCCAATCAATCCAGAAAGCCGTCATCCTGACCAGGTGTCAAGATCCGTTTGTATGTAGAACTAAAATCATCGATCAGACAGTGGATCTGATATCGCTGTCCCTTCCCTTCTTTAAGTCAGAGATTTTTGATTAAGCGTTGCCGGACGACCTTCTGAGCTGCAAGCTCTTCGGATTTTAAGTGCCCATCAGCGTCTGCTTGGTACACATTTGCGCAGGAATTCTAAACCATGAGATTTTTTGTTCTGAGCCTAAGCGATTTCCGTGTCAAGTCGGTCTTGTAGACGGACAAGTTTATCATGCAGACTCCTGATCTCTTCGCGATTGCATATCGTGAAAACAAAAAGGCGCGATCTATGGCTGTCAGAAAGGGACCACTAACATCTTTGTGTTTTGTTAGTGGAAATATGAGGAAGTCTTGAAGCTGGCCCTAGCTTTCCACAACAAGGCTAAAATCGGAAACGCGACAAGGCTGACAACGTCGAATAGGCGTAGGCTCGAGTCCAGGGAAGTTGTGAATGTTTTCAACACCAATATTGCCTTTTGACTCTCGAATGTTTCTTTGCTCTAACACAGACTGAACTTCTATTGTTTTTGTGCTATTAGTATGTCGAATACTATGGAAGTCGACACGAAGGTTCCCGCCGACGAAGACGACAATGGCGCAACATCTCCCAACAAGAAACCCTCCACAGGCACCGAAGCCAAAACCCATGAAAACGCAGTCGCAGTACGAAGCATAGAGGGATGGATCGTGATCGCGACCAACATTCACGAAGAAGCCTCTGAAGAAGATATCACCGATCTCTTTGCCGAATATGGAGACATCAAGAACATCCACCTCAACCTCGACCGAAGAACTGGTTACGTGAAGGTGTGTACAAACTGTTCTAATGCTCCACATGATGCTCACCATCAACCAGGGCTACGTCCTCATCGAGTACCCAACTCAAGCAGAAGCCTCGGAAGCAATCCAAGCACTAAACGGCACGAAGCTCCTCGACCAGACTATCTCTGTCGACTACGCTTTTGTGCGACCGCCGCCCAAGGACAAGCCGAGAGGAGGGCGACAGAGCAATCGCAACCGAGGACGAAGTAGAAGTCGAAGCAAGACGAGAGACCGCAGCCGGAGCCGAAGTCGAGGAAAGAGCAGAAGTCCGGATGCGAAGATGGAGTAAGCAGACGTGCGTGCGAAGAGATGATATTGGAGTCTGCTCAAGCAGAGAAACAAGGAGATGGACCTCATTGAGGACGATGAGTCTCGAGGCTAACATGATGCCGGCGGCTCAAAAAGCCATGATGTCGGCAAGATAGAATGAGAATGACACGGTAAGCATCCATTGCGACTGAGGATAGGCCTTCATCTAATGTTTCCTCTAGATTTCAAAATGACTTTTCAGTCTCGTGGACATATGAGACTTTCGATCACTTACAAAGGGCGAAACACCAATCACAAGGTCAGGGATCTAACTCTACAGCACAAAAGAGCTGCTACTCTATCTGGCACTTTATCGTTGATTTCTCCGACCATGAGAACCGGGCTTGTAGAGTCCTTGCGAGGTATGTCTCCCTCAAATCACCCATTGTAAGCCTTCAATTATCCTTTTCGGCGCCCGTGAGCTCTTTTAAATCTACCGCACAGCATCAACCAGCTCGTCAAACGGAATGGCAAACAGCCTACTACCTACAAAGGGTGGTGGAGCAACTCCTACCTACACCCAGGCATTTGCTGGAGGCGACGAGTAAACACCACCCAATTCCTCTCCACACAATACTCAGTGTGGACAAGTGCGCCTTTTGGTTGCGTCTCGACTTGCGTGTCACCATTTGAATGTTGACCATTACATTCTTTCCTTGTCGAAAGCCACATTCGAGATAGAGAACATGTCTGGTGATCTACTCATTCCCTGGTCAAACATTCAACATGCAGTTAGTTTGTTTGCTAGGCCATTCACAATTTACTGTAAGTCCCCACAGCGGCGCAGAGTCCTCTCACACGTCCAGTCTGGAGCTGGGAGGCGACTTAGTGAGCGTTTGACGAACACCCCGTGGCCCAGGGAATCAAAGGCAGGCTGCTTTGCTTTACAGCAATCAATGCAGAGTAGAATATCCTCTCCGATGACATGTTCCATCTTGTATACGCGACAAAGTGTCGGTGTTAAAAAATTGGTAATGTCAGCTAGACAATTCAGTTTCTGCAATGGTCAAGCGCATGTAGCACATCATTCATTTGTTGCATCTACTCTACTTTTGACGAGTGCAGCTGGACCAACAGCCATCCATTCTTTACCTCCCCTTCCCCCGTCGACTCGGCCTAGCATTCTTCTCTCTCTTTTTCTCCATCGATTTCCTGGCCTTTCTAATATCCTCGACTGAGTTCGTGATCTTCCCTTTCCTCACTCCTCTCACGTCCCCGCCTCCTACCGTAGCACTACCCTTCTTTCCCTTGGCCTTGGCCCCTCCACCACCAACCCTCTCCTTCTCCACAACCCCAACTTCTCGCGCCTGATCTCTCGCCTCCCTGACCTTCTTCTTTCTCTTCTCATAATCGTCTCTAAAGCGATCTGGCGCCTTCGCCTCCGTCATCTTCTTATGCTTGAACCGCTGCTTCACACCGAGCATACTCCTTGCACCGGCACCGGCACCACCTTCTGATTCCTTCTCACCGACCCTCGGCACTCGGTTGATCTTATTTGCTTTCCTCCACGCATCGAAGCGTCCAGATTTGAAACTTGCGGCAATTTTGGCACCACTTTCACCACGCACCAGACGCTTGCCTTTGCTCCCATCCTCGTCGTTCGTGCGCCGGACGTACTTTTTATGCCGCTTATCCCAGCGCATGATCTGCGTCGGGTTGGAACCAGTATTTTCATCGCCGTTTAGATCCATTGTCGCACCGCGGGCAGCGGTTGTGAAGTCATTGGCCTGGTTAACGGAGTATGCAGCGTCCTCGATTGCGTTGTGGTTTGCTGGGGTGTAGGACATGAAGTTGGCAGAGCGGTAAGCGTTTGTTTGGTCAGCATAGTCGTGATTGCCTGGTTTGTGTTTTTTGTTGCTGGGTTTGTGATTCGCGAATGTGGCTTCTAGGTCGGAGTCGGCGGCTGAATCGAGAGCTTCTGGGTTCTGGATGATTATTTCGTCTTCATCGGCATCCGAGTCAAAGCCGTTGTGCTCATGTGTTGTGTCGTTCATTTCAATGTCATCGGCCTGCTCTTCCGTGGCATCAACTTCCTCTGCTCGAATCTTCGAAGCAAGAGATTTCTGCTTCTTCACATCGAGACCTGACCTTATCTTCCTTATCGCGACGATTGCCTCCTCGTTATTCTTCTTGCCTCCCCTTCTTGCACCAATCTCAAAAATCGACTCTTCTGGTCTGAAGCCACCAACAATAGCTAGCATCTTTTCACGCTCTGCCTCCATATCATTTGACTGATTAGCGAACAATGGATGCAATTCGCTCCATTGGGGACTGGCTATCAGATCTCTCGCACGCTTGGCACTCTCTGCAGAAGCTGAATTGCGTGTCTGCTGATATCGTTTGTCGCCGTTGACAGCAGCAGACTGGCCAGTGTACAAGTCCGTGTCAACCTCAAGCTGTCTGCTTACCCATTCGCAAGATGTTTGCATTTGATCTCGTGGCAGGCTTCCAACCACAACCTCTTCAGCCATTTTAACATCCTGCAACTTAGCTCGTCCAACACTCAACTTCCGACCCAAAAACAGCTGCAAGTCCAGCAGATACGGCGCATCTGCGTCATGGATGATACTGTAACTCCAACCCTTTTGACCAGCTCGGGCTGTGCGACCGACTCGATGCACATATATTTTCGCTTGAGACGGAAAATCGTAATTGATGACGTTTGCAAGGATTGGAATGTCGATACCTCTTGCTGCAACGTCGGTCACAACAAGGATGTTGGTCTGTCCTGATCTAAAAGCCTGAACTTGCTGTTTCCGAGCCGTCTGATCCAGATTGCCATAGACATGTGAGACCGCATAGCCAGCTTTCCTTAGCAGTTGATCCAGGTACTCAACTCGGTGTTTGGTCGCCGCAAAGATGATTGTCGAATAGGGACTCGTCGATGGTTTCTGTCCATCCTTTTCTTCATCACTTCTCTTCCTCTTCTTCCCTTTCGGCGCTACCTCTCCACTACCTTCAGCACTTTGCGGATTCGACCGGCTTGGCACATGAATGACATCTTGCAGGATATGCAACAGCGCACCCTCCTTTTCACTCGACTTGACAGTAAAGAATGCACTCTGGAGATCTGGCGAGATCTTCCCCTCAGCATCTAACCTAACAAGCACTGGCTCCACCAAGCCTGCCCTTGCAAATTCGACGAGACTCTTCGGCAGCGTCGCAGAGAACAGCAAGGTCTGCCTTCCAGTTGGCAACTTATGCAAAATTTCGGCTAACTGAGCGGCAAATCCCATCTCGAAGAGTCGATCGGCCTCGTCGAACACGACATATTGCATGGAAGAAAGGTCCAAGTTCATCTCAACCACGAGATGCACAAAGCGGCCAGGTGCGGCAATGACGATATCAGGATTGCTCGACATGGCAGCGAATTGCTCCTCGAGACTATCGCCACCAACAAGCAATATACATCTCAAATCCGTGCCTCTGGCTAACTCTTTCGTAACTTGCAGCGTTTGTAGAGCCAACTCTCTTGACGGCGATAGGATCAGCGCTCGTGCTCCCACCTGTGTGTTATGTGTTTTCAACCTCTCAATCATGGGAATTATGAATGCTGCTGTCTTGCCTGAACCTGTTCTTGCCATTCCAACGACATCTTTCTGGTTGAGGAGCAGAGGAATCGTCTTCCGCTGAATCGGGGTCGGGACAGAAAAGCCCTTTCGTGTGATCGCCTTCAGAAGGTTGGCACTGAGGCCCATCGCTTGGAAGCCGCCACCTTTCTTCACCGTTCGACCTTTCAGATTTGAGGCTTTGCGGTTTGAGGCCGCTTGTTGCTGGGCTATAATGGCGGCATCGCTGTCGGAATCCTGTGCGAAGATGTTTGCTGCCTCTGCATCTCTGCCATTGAGTCCTGCTCCTTTACCAACTTGCGACTGGTCCACGTCCGAGCCATCTACATCTACTCCTCCACCGAAGAGAGCGCTTCCAATGTCGATTTCATTTTCTGACAGCGCCGGCGAGGGCGCTCTTACAGGCATCGAGACAGTCTATGGTCATGTCAAGGAGTCGGCGTCCTGTGCTTCAACGAGGTTTGAGTCGCGTCAAGATTGAGCCCTAACAAGGACTTCTTCAATATACTTAATTCATAGATTTCTTGCGGCAGAGAAATTCAGAAGCAGGGATTCTTATCGATAAGAACAGGAAGAACAGTGCGGAGTGCGCTGAATTCGGTGCCTTTGGGTGCTGCTTTTAACATCCTTTTACACGCCCAGGAAACTCAGCCAAAAATCGAGGTTTCGCCCTGTAGGGCTCTTGGCTAAAAGCGTGATCATGTTTAATCCTTCGTGTCTGTATTACTACTGTCTTCTACTTATGATATCGATATAACAATATAAATACAAAGCATGTGTACCACTGTCCCCAAAATGGACTTCTTCTACCTAAAACATCGCTGCTTTAACTGTGCTTCCTACGGTTATACTTAATGCCACCAGCTCTGCCACTACTCAAGTTTGCCTCACGTGGATCTGCCTAGCAAATCCTATGTTTTTCCTTCTCTATTGACGCAGAATACATTGCTTTCGAATGGACGATGGTGCACGCCAAGCGGGGCGGCCTGTGACTTTATGGTACATCTCTAGCTACTTCTCGATAAGTTGTCTAGAAACGTCAGAACTATCTTCACCTTTGTTCTTTCGTTTAGGTTTTGATCTTGGCGACGTCAAACGGGACATGTAGGTACAGAGCTAAAGTTTAGCCAAAGTTGATGCTGCACAAAAACGCAAGCGCTGAGACGCTATCGTGGTTACAGCAAACTGGGTTTCAAGTACGTGATCTACTGATCAACCTCAGCTATGCATTCCACACATCTCTGCGCATTTAGGCATAACTCGAGGCAAAGTAAGTACATAGACAGTTTATGCTTCGCCAAGACATTTTATGAGCATCTGAGCCGTCAGTGATGCAGATCGCCGAACTCAAAGCAAACAGTTCTGCTCTTCAACCATACGCCATGTTGTTTTGACATTCAGATTCCGCCTGTTGGCACAGTCCTTTTCCATACATCGTGTTTGGTGTTCCCGTGGATATAACTGTGCGGTTGCAAGGCTGTCAGTTGCGGAGAATACTGGAAGCATGAGTAATAACTCTGAGCCTTTCTTGGCAGGGGCAGCGGAGAAAGAGCGGAAGAAAGAGGCCGTGACAAACGGGAAGAAGGACGCTCCAGACTCGAAAATCTCAGTTGGCCTCGCCGACTCGCCATACTTCGTCCATGACGACGATGAGAAGCCAAAGAATAAAGGCCTGCCAGAATGGCTCAATCACTTCAACGCGAAGGACTTGAAGACGCTCTTCAAGTGTTCGGTCGCAGTCTGGATCGCGACACTGTTCCTACTCATCAATCCAACCCTCGTTGCATATGGCCAGGCCACTTTCTTCGGGTGCATCGTGCTCTTCATCTTGCCGTGCAACGGCATCGTCTTCATCCATGTCATGGGCGGGCTGACCATGATTGTTGGCATGGCCGTAGGATGGGCGTGGGGTGTGATCTCGATGAAGGCAGCGTTGGCTACTCGGCCGGCAGCTGAGACAAATGCAAGGCTGGCGCAACTTGCAGCTCAAGCCACTCAGCAGCAAACGAATACCGAGCAGACGACCGGACAGTCGACTTATACCCAGGTGCTCATCTTCGAAGGATTCATGCTTGATACAAGGGTCACCATCACGTACTTCTGCATGATTGGTCTCTTCGTCTACTTGGTTGCACGCATCCGCGTTGCCGCACCGAAGCTTGCATTGCTCCAGGTGTTTGCGATTGTCGTCTCGGACATCTTCCTCACGATCGGCCCTTTGATCCCGAGCTTCTCTGGCACGATACCTTCTGTCCTGATTAAGCCAGCAGCCACAGCAATTGGAATTGGCATGGCGTGCAACATTGTCTTTTTCCCGCAGTCTACCTCGCACCTCGTCTTGGAGACTATGGAGGACGCTGTGGCTCCGATGAAGGGCTTTTTCCATGCGTGCAGCCTGGGTTTCAGACACCCACATGCGAAATTCGATCCGGTGCAACTCCAGAAAACCAAGGCGGGTATCATAGCCGCTTACAAGGGAATAGAAGCTAGCCTAGGCTTCCTCGCACTCGATCTGTCAACTGGGCGATGGAGCACCGAGGATGTACAGAGCTTGCATGAACCACTGCGTCAGCTTGTCATCATGTTTATGGGACTATTGCAGCTTCAGGTCATTCGTGTGGAATCGAGAACAAAGAATGATAAGCTTGAATCATTGGATGAGGTTATGCATGGAGGAACCACGGAGATTGAAATGCCTGAGATCGGCCACAATTATCTAGTACAAGTGCTGAGTCTGAGAGATCGCTTCCGACACCCGGAGACTGAAG
This sequence comes from Neophaeococcomyces mojaviensis, assembly GCA_030247915.1. Taxonomy (NCBI): domain Eukaryota; kingdom Fungi; phylum Ascomycota; class Eurotiomycetes; order Chaetothyriales; genus Neophaeococcomyces; species Neophaeococcomyces mojaviensis. The sequence goes on from JAPDRQ010000007.1 coordinate 73,485, forward strand.
ACTTGCTGGAAAAGAGTATGGGAGTTTTGTTCACATCGAGCGAATCGCTGCTCGATACTTGCGGTGATGTGGTGGACGCCGTTGTGGAGGCTTTGCAGACTGTAAACAGCAGGCGGTGGTTCAAGAAGCCCGGAGTTAACGACTGCGAAATGCTTCGACTGGAGCATGAAAAGGTCCTCAAGAGGCTCAGGGAAGGTCAGAAGCAGTTTGAAGCACTGACTTCACAACATTTGCTGGATCCGCACAATCATTTATTCGACGAGCATGGGCATCTAAAGTTGCAGGGAGATGCTGGTGCTCCAGTGCACGGTCTGATGCTCGGGTTGATATTTGAAGAGCGAATTCTTGGCGTGGCTTCTGCCTTGGATGCGATGCTTACACGAGTCATTAGACTTGAGCAAGAGCGGACGAAGACAAAGATATGGTTTCCGACGAGTTTGCGGAATCTGTTCTCGTGGGGGTTTGGGAGAGACGCTGCTCCTGGTGTCGCTGCAATGTCAAGCGATGGCGATGGTGTAGAGCTTGAGAAAGCTCCGACAAAGAACAAAGGAAAGACATCAAGGAAGAGGAGCAAAGGAAAGAGTGAGGCAGGAGCACAGGAACAACTCGACAGACTTCACTTCCATGGCGGCACGAAGCGAAGTACTTTCGGAAAGACCCTGCTCGCGATCACGCACTGGCTAGGAAATAGTGAAGGCATGTACGCTTTGCGAGTGCTGATTGTCACAATTGCGCTGGCACTTCCTGCTGTGCTAACTTCTAGCGCGGGCTTCTACTACCGCGAGAAGGGTCTCTGGGCTCTGATCATGGCTCAGACTGGCCTTGTGGTGTACACTGCGGACTTCGTGTATGGCTTCGCTCTCAGGATGATCGGGACAGTTGTGGGAGGTATCTTGGGCATGGTATGCTGGTACATCGGAGCCGGAAACGGGCCTGGAAATCCCTACGGTATGGCTGCGATCATGGCATTGGCGATCATTCTCTTGATGTGGGGAAGACTTTTTGCTCCGCCAGCACTCCTGCAGGGCGTGCTTCTGATGGCATCGACAATATACCTTGTCGTGGCATATAGCTGGGTCGATACACATATTCCGTCGTACGGCAATCCCGGTGTTGGCTACTCCGTCTTCTGGCGGAGAGTTTTGCTTGTGATAATCGGCTTCACGGCGTCGGCGATTGTGATTTTCATCCCGCGGCCGCCATCCGCATCAAGGCATTATCGACGTGTTCTATCAAGCACCATTCGGAGCAGCAAGGACCTGTACGCGCTATTTGTCACGTCGTGGTCCCACGAGTATTCGGATCTGAAGGAGACGTCAGAGAAGCAGATATTGACCAATTCGGAGACTCTTGGGGCAATTGCTGGGCCAATTGGACTGTTGAAGTTTGAATTTTCGAGCTCGAACTTTGATGCGGAGACATTGACTCATGTCACGAATTTGTGTATGACCATCAACCAAAGCTTGAGTCAGCTGCTGATGTATTTGGATTTTCTTCCGCAAGATCAGAAGGAGAGGTTTGCGCGCCTGTCTGGCGCTTTGGATGAGCGCATTATCGGCGATTTGATGGCCGTGCTGACGCTGGTTGAGCAATCGCTAAAGACAGGTGATCCACTTCCGGCGGTCTTGCCGGTGCCACTGATTGCGGGATGTGTTAGACTGAATAGAGCGTTAGCGAGAGAGGAAGCTGGACAAGGAATTCTGAGCATTGATGCTATTAAGAAAGATGGTTTCCGCAAGTATTGCGTTATGCTGAGCGCGTTCGTTCAGCTGCTGGGCGCTGCGGATGAGCTTGTCTGGCGAGTCAAGACTGCGGTTGGCGAGACGAGCTATGTCGATGTTGAGCAGCCGTTCTTGTCGAGAGATGAGAGGTAGAATCAACATGTTTATTGTGTTACGTGTAACAGAAGCACCATGGATGAAACTGCCGGAACCAGAATGGGACTTGCTACGCACTCTGCAGCGGCTTAATTCTCGAGAATCGCCAGTAATTGTAGCCCACAAAGCAGACACCCAACGGTAAGACTGGTGATATTGCACATACAAAATCCCAATAACGTACGGTGCACGATCCAGAAGCAAAGCAGGGAGTTCCAGACTCTGTAAAACGTGCTCTTGTACCTCCTACACCTTGTAGTGACCAAACTTACAACACTTGGAAACAGTGTATTGCCAAAGGTGATGAAGACTTCGACAGTGCCGTTGATGCGTGCTCCCAGCGAGGGAGTAGAGAGACGTGGGGAAACATGACAACACAAATGATGGTGGTTGCCCGAGCGGCACTGATCACGTTTTTCGTCAGGAAGCAGAAAAAGACTAAGACCGTAGACGCAAGAAAGAAAGGAGCCAGGAATTGTGAAGATTAGCGGTGTTTCGAGCCTTCGTCCAGCAGCGAGGATACAATTCGTAAACATACCGGCTCATGATAGCTCACCAGTTTATTTCGGAGTAGTAGGACTTCGACCTTGGCATGCCAGTTGGGCCTGTCTCGGGACCGCCGCTATGCGCCTGCCTGTGCACCCATCACGTGATGAAACTGCAGCAGATCCTGCGTTTCTTCCTACCACCAAAATTTGGTGGGACGAAGAAATGCGCAGTCTCTCACAGTTTCCATTGCAATAATCAATGCAATAAGCATTTATTGAAGCTGGAAGTTGACGCGATTTATGTGTGTATAGCAAATATCGTGGTGTCAGTAGTTTTGATGGCTGCCCTCACCGCCCTCACCGCCCTCACCGCCCCCAGATGTCCACCGTATAATGTAGGTCTTTTCTGTCCATTTGCTCTTCCAGGTATTGTCTTATCTTGCCTTTTATCGCTACCAATTGTCGTCGTCGTCGTCGTCGTCCTTGTCATCGCTATAGCTTTATTTAACGCCAATTTTCGGCTTAGGCTCGAGCGATCGCCCATTTTCGCCGCTCAACCCGAGAAATACCGTCAGCAATGGCTCAAAAAGTGTCTGGAGTTTGGGGAAGCTAGGTGTACGAGGCCAACCAATGGGGAGGTGTTTAAGAGCCCAGATCACTGCTTCCAGAGGCTATAGGATTGGGGCTTTTCGGCTAGTTATTTTTTCGTTAGAGGTCGCCATCGAAATAGCCAAAAGACGCCCAGCCGTAAATATTACTATTACTATCATGGTAATAAGTTAGATAATAAGTATAGGCTGACTTTAAGAGTAGTAAGAAAGAACGAAGAAGGTAAGATTCTACTTAGTCGTCAGCGTAATATATCTATAAGAAAGGCTGGTTATCCATTAATCTACTATATATCCTATCGTAAGCTATTTAATAGTATAGGTATTAATAGAGCTTAGCGAGGTTAATAGAAGTAATCTAAGTACTCTAAAGGTTATCCTATTACTAAGTTAATTAATATCTTCTCGTCGTTTAATAAATATCGTAAGATACTTCCTAAATATACTAATCTTATTATTAATGCTCGTATATTTAAGGAAAGTAAATTAATTTACTACTAGGCTCGAGCGATATTAGTATCGACTAAAAATTTATTAAATCTTAGGTAAAAGGAGTACTATAATATTATCCGTAGATCTACTAAGGATATAATTAATAACTTAACTACTCGAGCCTTAATCCGCCTTCTTAATAACGCTAAATAAAGATATTAACTATAAACGCTTAATATTAAAGCTATTAAGTAACGAAAATTAGTATAAATCTTCTTCTAGGACAACGAGATCTTACGATATATTTAGTAGTTTACCTCTAATTCATTACTATATATCGACGCTACCTTTCGAACTAATTAATATAGATTACCGCTTATAATTACGATTAGAGTAACGAATACTAATAATATAATACTAATCGTCTTTTCCTAGTGTTTAGAAGAAGACTCTTAATTATATATCTTCTTTACGAAGTAACTAAGAGATAAGATTTATAATAAAATACCTAATCTAACTATTATCCTAGCAGATTAAAGCTTAGGCTTAACTAACGCCTTCTCTATTTAGTACTTTCCCTACTCTAAGCTTCAGTATTATAGCTAATATACTGTTAGCGCGATAATAAAGTATTTCGGGGCAGATAAGTATACGAAAGATAAGCAATAAGGCTTTAAAGATCCTATAATCGGCTAGATAGTACCTAGGCTTAAAGTACTATATTAATAATACATATAATCGAATTCTAAGCGAGATCTTAAGGACAGTAGATAGGTATTAATAAACCGCTTACAGCTCGATAATAAGCGGTATCTAATTAAGAATTAGTAGCTAAAGGAGGATAAGATTATTCGATATTATACTAGATTTAATACTAATCTCAACTACGATTTAATACAGCGAATCGAATCGTTTAATCGTACTCTCTATAAGGTGTTAAATTATTAAATATCGCTTAAATAGGCTGCTAACGTAATCGTAAAGTATACTAAGAATATAATTATAGAGTTCGAGAGAGATATCGCTAAAGAGCGTACTAAATAAGCGATCGTAATCGATAAATAGGCCTTCGCTAATTTTAGTTAAACAATAACCCAGTACGCTATCGGGTTAATTAATAGTTAGTAGACTCGCCTAGATAGTATTCTTCCTAAATATACGTATTAGTTTCGTAAGTAGTATTAATTACCTTACGTTTATAATCTATAGGCAGTCTATTTTTAAGATAGAGTCATCGAGCGATCGCTTATCTATTTACGCTGGTGAATTAATGATTATATACCGCCTAATAGGGGCTAGAAGCCTATAGAGTATCCAGGCACTGAAATTCGCTTATAACTAAGCCTATAGAAGATCACTACGTAGGCGCAATTCTATATATTAATAAGCGTACGCGACCAGCTACCGAGCGACCTACGATCTAAGTTTAAAGGCAAGATCGTAGTTAAACTTAGCGCCTTATTAGAGTACGGTCAACAGTAGCTTAGGCTTACGGCTCGCCCGATCGCCCTTCCTAATAATGTATAACGCTTCCAAAAGAAGATTGAGATAGTGCGTAGGCAAGACGAGCTTTAGGCCTAGCGATAGTAAAGGTAGGTAAGACAGGAGATCTATGATCAGTTAATATTGGAGGCTAGAGATCGCGACGGCTTTAACGATGAGATAGTAATTAAAGGCGAACTATCGCAGGGCAGTACGATCACTATACGCCCTTCTACACCACCTCCTGCCCTACCTATCCGCAGTATCTTTCCTACGATCGAGTCGCCCGCAGGCCCTTCACTCATAAGGCCTCCACCGTCAACAGCGCCAGCAGCGATGCAACAGTAGGAAGAAGAGAGTCGTACAAGGCGAAAGCGTGCAGTGTCAGGCTACTACACCTTACTAATGGAGGGCGACAGTCAAGAGATCAAAAGGGCGCGCCAGCAGTAGGCAGGCAGGCAGGCAGGCAGGCAGGGCAGGGAGGCAGGCAGTCAAAACTACTGACACCACGATATTTGCTATACACACATAAATCGCGTCAACTTCCAGCTTCAATAAATGCTTATTGCATTGATTATTGCAATGGAAACTGTGAGAGACTGCGCATTTCTTCGTCCCACCAAATTTTGGTGGTAGGAAGAAACGCAGGATCTGCTGCAGTTTCATCACGTGATGGGTGCACAGGCAGGCGCATAGCGGCGGTCCTGAGTCCGTCCCTGCCAGTTGAGCAAACCTAGCCAGCCTTATCAGGATACTCATTGTCTCTGAGGGATCAACTTATGAAATATTCCTGCTCTGTCCAATCGCCGTTGTCTGAACCGATATACAGGTTGCTCAAGTCAAACTTTGTGATATCTGCATTAGGTTCGATGTCACGTTCTGTCGCTGTAGTACTTAGCAGGACTTTGTTTGGCGGGCTAGTGGCCTGATTGAGCCGATTCTAGCGAACTGTCGAAGGCTTGGCCTCCCTTCAAAATGTCATTGATACTTACTAGAGAATATAGATTGGTTCTAATTGAGCAATTTACGTGCCAATAGAAGCCGCAGAACGGTAGCGTTGGAAAATGCAGCTCATAATCCAAGAAAAGGTCAAGATCAATCTGATTGGTTTGCATGCTAAATGTTCATTGCATATGGTCCTTGACTTTAGCCGCCGCTATTATCTTCCACCTTGAATTCTTTGGATAAATGACGACTCTCGAAAGTCAGTGTTGTCGCACACTTTCAATAACGTATTTTATTGTCTAAATCCTGGTCTCTAGCAAGATAGCTCTGACTAATTGTGCGATGCACATAAAAGCATTACCATTGTCCTCTCCACGTCATAAAATCACCACCCAGGGACAAAAGCTCTTCCGTTATATATCATTGAGCCATTTTGGTGACTGACCAATATCAGTAAATCACCTGATGGTGTCCTCGAACCACACCTCTAGGTTGCAACACATTTCTTCTCGCTGCTGTACCCTTCATACTCGTTGTCCCAATCGTCAGGATCAACCGTACTTTCGTCGTACTCCTCGAGACCACAACCAACACAACGGAACTCGTAATTGGTCAAAAGCCAATATGGTCGCGTAGTAGCACTCAAGACGCCTTTTAGTCGAGGCTATCAAAGAAACAAGAACGTACTATCCTCGAGGTCATTGTCTTTCATTCGATAAAACTTGGCATGCCAGGTACCCTTGCAGCATGTAACATGGAACGGGTCGTAATGCCGGGGCATCATGATAACCATTCTGGCGCTTATGCGGCTAAGCGCTAGATATTAATGTCAACTGCTTTCTATTTGTTTCGCAACAGTGCCATCACAAGCCACTGTTCGCACTAATGAGCACTATCTCACACATGTCTCAGGCTGACCAGAGCTTTTCTCTCCCAAACAAACGTCTTCGAGTATTATGACAAGCTCGAGCTGCTTTATATGGTGTCTCTCAGACCGTGATGGGTCGTGATTCTCACGTCTCGAAATCAATTTTAGCAGGCAAAGTTGGTATCTTCTTTTTTACCGACTCTCTTCCACATTCTCATATGACACGTGTCTAGATTACATTAATAGCCGCTCGCCATTGAACCTCTCTGAGCCTGGTTATCTTCGAACTGATACTTACATAACAAGAACTATATCAAAGGCCCAATTTGTTTCTCTGAGATCCTGACTCGCTCTAGATCTTTGCGTTGGCAACATGGCCCAGAACTACGAAGGGTATTTTGCCAAATTCCCACATCTACAAGAGAAATCGCTCAAAGATTTGACGTTGGCGATTCAACAGCCTCTGAAGCCGAAGGACACCTGGTATGGTTGGATTTACGTGGCCCGATCTGCTGAAGAACGGCAAGACATGGTAAAGATTGGCTGGTCGGCAGTCGATGCTGATAGTCGACTCAAAGCTGTTGGGCAGGGCAAATGTAGGGAATCTACAGATCGCCAATTTCGCACGGAGATTTTCCGAGGAGCAAAGCGCGCCGAGCTCATCATACACAAATACTTGGCTGCTTCCAACTATCGTCGACGCTGTATATGTATGAGCGACCACCATGAGTGGTTCAGTGTGGAGTTCGAAACTGCAGTCAGTTATGTTTTAAACATTATGAATTGGTTAATGAGAGGGCCTTACGATTTCGAGGCGAAGATTTTGGATACGAAATGGACCAAAGCTCTGGACGCTTTCAAAGCAAGGACTCTCAGTAGCAACCCAATGCCGCTCTGGGAATTTTTTGTCCTCAGACCCGACTCATTCAACAATAAGGTCTTGTCTACATCTTCGGTTTCAACTGAAGGTGCGTACATGTTAGCAGGCAAACCACTGGCAGACCGCTCGAAACAGCAAACAAGGCCAGTAGGAGAAGGACCCAGTGGTGAGATCAGCTACATAAGTGGAGGACTACAAAGCTCGGATTGTTTCGGTGGAAATGAAGATGAGGATGAGGAAGAGGATGAAACCTATGTAGGGGATGCTGAGGATGGAAATGAGATCGTGTATGAATATGAAAAGTGTATAGACAGTGATAAAGACGAAGATCCGGCTGAACACGAGGACTATGACGATGAGCATGAAGACAGTGAGGAGGAAATCCAAAAGGAGCCCGACAGATATACGGGCAATACTGATGAATCTACATCACAGAGCTCAAGTGACAGTGAGAGCGGTTATCCAGCAGATGCTTCTAGTGGCACGGACACCGAAGAGTTGGACGAATATGAGTGGTTGCCTATTCGTGGAACTCCAGACGACGCTGAGGAACTTGATGCCGTTCTGGGAGACTTGCGAGATGAAAGTGAGCAGGTAGGTGATGATATTGCCAATCTTGACTGTCTGCAGCAAATTTTGAATCCACCCACCAACTTGAGCGAGGGTGAGATGGAGTTGCATGTTGCTTGCAGACAAGGTTCCATGACACGTGTACTCCAGCAGATTTTTAGCGGTGTCAATGTCAACGCCTCTGGAGGCTTTGATGGCACTGCATTGCAGGCAGCGTCTCGAATGGGTCACGTGGATATTGTAGACGTGTTGATGAAGCAACGTATCGATGTGAACCAGGCTGGTGGCATCTATGGCAATGCACTACAAGCCGCAGCTGCTGGTGGTCATTCACGTATTGTTCAGACACTTTTGCGAGAAGGCGCGAATGTCAATGCTCTGGGTGGCCTTTTCGGTACAGCGATTCACGCCGCGGCATACTACAAACACGACAAGGTGGTACAAATTTTGATTGATGCTGGAGAGGATGGCACTGCGTTGTTTACGTCATCGCAGGCTGGTGATGAGAGTGCAGTACAAATTCTGTTGGATGCTGGTATGGATGCTAGCATTCGCCCCAAAGGCGGTAATTCTCCTCTATACGCAGCGTCTGCAGGCGGTTTTGAGACAATTGTGGAAATGTTGCTTGAGCACAATGCTGACCCCAATTCCAAAGGTGCAATCAACACAAGCGCGCTCTTTGCAGCGTGCTCGAAAGGTTATGAGAAGATAGTGCAAACACTGCTCGCGCATGGGGCAAATTCCAATATGGAAAAGGGCATTTTCAGCATTGAGAATCCCCTTACAATTGCGGCAAAAAACAACCATGAAAACATCGTGCAAATACTGCTAGACAACGGAGCTAAAGATCGGGATTCCGCACTCTTCCAAGGTAGCGCGTTGTACGAAGCATCAGATAAGGGATTTGTGCGAATTGTTGAAATGCTTCTCAAAGCAAACATGAAAGCTGCCGGTGCAGATACAATGCGTGAGAACGCTCTATTACTTGCATCACAGCGAGGTCATGTAAAAGTGGTTCAGGCACTTCTCGACAATGGAGCTAATGCAAATAGTCGACATGGTCTGTTCGGCAATGCGCTGTATGCCGCGGCGACCAACGGCTCTGATGACATTGTTGAGCTTCTGATCAAAAGTGGCGCGGAAGTCAATGAAAACAGCAAAAACTTAGGAAGTGCACTCCAAACTGCATCTTCTCTCGGCCATACCAAGGTTGTGAGAACGCTATTGAAGTACAAAGCCGCAGTCAATGCTTCTGGAGGGCTTTTTAGGAGTGCTCTGTACGCGGCAGCGGCTCATGGCCACGAAGAAACAGTTCGAGTGCTAATTGAGGCTGGGGCGAATGGATCTGCGCTCTACACAGCGATATCTGCCGGTAACGTGAAAGCGGCGCTATGCCTGTTGGAAGCTGGCATTTGTGTCGATGCTCGAGTGGAAAGCGGCGAAAGTGTTCTTTTCGTCGCAGCGAAAAATGGCTATGACAATATTGTGCAGCTACTGTTACAGCGTAAAGCAGTTATCAACACACAATACGGAAAACACAACAACGCATTGTACGCTGCTGCAGTCAAGGGTCATCGCCAGATCGTACGTACGCTGATCGAGGGCGGTGCTGATAGCAGCACATTATGGCTAGCATCGCGAGACGGGGACAGCAAAACGGTGCAGCTCCTTCTAGACGAAGGCGCGAGAGTCAATGATCAGCATGGAGAGTACAGCAGCGCATTATATATAGCTTCGCTACGAGGACATGAAGATGTTGCTTCAACCTTATTGAAGGGAGGAGCTGATATTCATACTGCTGGCGGCTGGTTTGGTAATCCGCTGCAGGCTGCCTCAGCGAGCGGTAATTACAAAGTGGTCAAGCTACTTCTCGAGCGCAAAGCAGACATAAGGCGTCGTGGGGGACATTACGGCACTGCTTTACAAGCAGCTTGTGCCGAAAACCACCACCAAGTGGTACGACTCTTGCTTCAATGGGGAGCAGACGCCCCTCCTGACGACATGAGTGAGCCACTCTGTACAGCCTCGTATACAGGCAACCGTGAGGTTCTCGAGATGCTTCTCAAGGCTGGTGCGCAGGCAAATTCTCGGGGTGGAAAGCTTGGTAATGCCCTACATGCTGCTTGTGTTGCAGGTCATACAGAGGTGGTACAGACACTGCTCGAATACGGAGCAGATATCAATGCCGGTGGCGAGCTCTACTGTGATGCTCTCGAAGCTGCTTCTGCTATGGGCCAGCACAAAGTACTTGACGTGCTCAAGCGCTTTTTACCATTGACTGTGATGGCTAGTTGAAGCACAATGACTGGTTAGATTGGCAATCAACGTTCCAAGCTTGAATCCAGTCTTCACGTCTCCGTGGGTTTCCTGTCATTGCACCGATGCTAAAAGTCTTTTCGTCGCGAATCCAGAATTCAGTGAATCACATCTTTTCTTGCGCTCATCCTCCTCAAGATCAATCTGGCATGCCGGGCTCCAAGTCACAGAAGAGCAGTCTCGCGAAAGCATTCGCGCACAACATTTACGAAACTCAGATGCACGTGACCAAGGGCTTCCGTCTGGGCGATAAGTTCGAGTTGCACGATCCTCGTGAATTCAGGGAAAACAACAAGATCACTCACAACTTTCTGGACTACTATATCAACTTGGCAATGCGAGGATACCTAGACACCGAGAAGCAGATGCAAGAAGTCTAGAAGAGAGGAAAACAGGTTCTCCCAGTGCCAGAATTCGCCTGATAACAAGTTACCGAGTTGCTTTACTGGGATTCACCAGATAGGACCGACAAATAAGGGATATTGTGAGTGTTTCGCAGGCAGCGGTTGAGTATAACTTAAATAAACTATGAAACCTATAAACTGTACAGAAGAGGCTTGTAGCTGTATACTTGTCGGCTGTTTTCTGATGAAGAAGACTTGTCTGGTCTCTTTGATCTGTCCATACCATTGTACCAAGCATTCCACACCTATCTGCTATGGAGGGCATGTGCAAGACTTTACTTGCCTGAGTTTCAATACCTCTCATGACGCTGCCACAAAATGGTCGTGGTTCGTAACGCACACATTCTAGAAGATAGGTTAATAGCTTAGCAGGTGTACTATCGGGACCAGTGTAGTATTGGGCCGGGAGATCAAAGTCCACGGAGTTGCCTATCTATGGATAACGATACAACGCTTAAGGGAAGAGGAGACATGATGGATCTCATACGTATGGGAGGTTCGTCGGTTCGGCTCTTGGCAATTCCCGAAATGCTAAGGCCGATTCTTCATACGATTCGTATAGGAAATCGGTCGGTATGTTCCTGAACCTATTCTTCCTGGAATCCGTAACAACGCCCGCTTTCGTGTAGCCAGCTCATGTATATCCACTATCTTCTTAAGTATACCAAGTACTATAGAGTACGTTAAACGTATTACTTACATTTAAACCGATTATCTATAATTATATAGTTTACTATCGTAGATGGATTGTGCATTTTCGAAATGGTGGTGGATCACGTGCGTTCGATCGGCAAGCGGGCTATGCAGTGAAGTCGGTCAGGCTGTGCAAAGTGATCAAGAAAAACAGAAAACCTTCGCTTCACGCAAAAAGCAATCAAAATATGCGACTGGGACAAAAGAATTACTACTAATCTTCACAATGCAGGAAACCAGCCATCAGCCGCCAGAAAGATACGCCATTGTCTCTTCACTTTATGGGCCTGGCACGATCACTTGCTGGTACCTCACGATCTTATCCATTCTGGTTTCTTGGACACTTCATCCTAGGAAACGAATCTCAGGATCTATCGATGTCGACCTAATAGCAATGTTAACACTTCCCTCCGTCGCTGCCGGCCATCTGATATCGCAGGTTTCGATGCTGATGCGTAAACACGACAATTCTCTAGGTTCTGACATCGACGTTAATCAATTTCCCCAGTCTATCGCCGCTATTGAGGCGCCTTTTAGAGTCGTCGAGTCATTTATGCCGATCAGCGCCATCTTGTTTCTTGTTGCAATGTGGATGTTTTGCCTCCGTCGTGCGATATCTGTGGCAATGGTTGGCCTCCTCTGCCTTGCCACAGAATGTTACATCCACTTCTCAAACTTGAAAGAGCTCGGCATTCGCTACGACCCAACGAAGGCCCAGAGTGATGACAAACCAGCTTTCAGTCGATCATTCGTTGCCGACTTCACTGGCCTTGTCATAGCTATCCTGGTAACACTAGCTATCTGCGCTATAACTGCCTCTATGACTGTCACCTACATGCTACATTCTCAAAGAGTTCCTCAAGATCAAAGAGTTCCTCAAGAAAATGGAAGGGCTGAGCAAGGAAGATTACTTGTGAATCCTGGAACATTGCGAGAAGCTTCGGAAGCGGAACGAGAGCTAAGATTAAGCTCGTGGATCAGCTTGTTTTTCCTAGTTCCCTCAGCACTACTTAGCATAGTGCCTAGCGCATTTAATAGCACTGTATTTGTTAGTTCATATCTTACAAATACCGGCAGGACTACTACATTCTGGTCTCGTCTGAAGATCTTTGCAGGCCACTTCTACCCCCAATCGAGCAACTCTTTCTCAGATCTGGACCAAGCAGTGTCGACCGCGGCAGGAGCAACTATCCTCGGATTCAGCATTTATAGTGTTGCGAGCTCATATTACGGAATTCAAAGCAACGAACGCCGGATGCGATTAGAAGAAGATAGAATTGAGTTGGATCGGTTGAATCAAGATTAAGCAATTTTAGAACTAGAAAATACCAATAAAACACTTACAAGAACATGAACACAATGAGGTTCCTAAACAGAATGAAAATCATAATTTATCTGAACAAAATATTGTATGGTGTGAGGAACGACACCGAAAACAGTTCTAATGGTTCATGATGCAAATCTACACTATCACGGCTACACATTGATCGTTTCAGAACTATACTCTCCTATGTATTCAGTTGTACAAGCGCAGCCGCATATTAATAGCCGCGGTCAAGGTTCGGCTTAAGCTTCAGCGATAATATCGTGGACCCTTATTCGTAATGCTGCCCACTTCTGCACGACTAGCTGTAGTGCGAAAGTCTTCACTGGTCATAGGGTACAGTAAGCTTTTGATTCAATTACATTAAGAGCTCTTTAGTAGGCTTCCCCTACGTTTACGCTGGCTTTACATGGCTTACAGGTCAGGTTTAGGAGGGTGAGAACCCGAACCGTAACCCTAAAGGGCAGGATTGGTAGAGGTCGTCAGTCAGCCCGACCCGCTCGGGGAGGAAGCCTAAGACCAAAGGTGTTGTCGCGAAAGAGGCAGCCTTTGTATAGATAGGCTTCCGACGGTTGCTGTAATAAAAGACTATCGTATATATTTATTGTTCGGGGGTAGACGCTAAACGTCGGTCGAGACTAGAAAGTCGATATGAGATTGAAGCGAAATTACTGCTGGGTAGCTGGATATTGAGCTACGGATTACCATAGCCCACACAACCCCATGTTGAGAAAAACACAGCATTACTTTAACTTTTTCGGATCGAACAACTTTAGAACAGATGTTACAAGTGTTGGCTCAGAAGGTCCTGTTGTAAGGATACAAGATGGAGACTACATGAGCAACAGTTTTTACGCATGTAAAGTCATTCCATAAGCTGCTCTAAGCAACGAGCTCGACGATTGTCGACCATGACCGCGATAGATCAAAGATACATACTTTAGCATATTTGTTAGTAGCTTAGCAGGTGTATATCCTAGAAGATGTATGGTATCACAACACAACCCGGCCATTAATTAACCCAGCAAGCACAAGACATCAATCATCAAGCGCGTGATATACCTATGCTCTAGAGCAAGGCCTTGCCAACAAATATGTTCTCACAGCTAGTGGCGGCCGAAGCGATAGGAAAGGATGCGGATTGCAGTTGAGATACAGATTCTGAACCACTAGCGTCACCACCAAAGCCTATATAATCATTCTAGCAATTGACTTCACGTCACATCAGGGTGTTGCGCCTTAGATTTGAGTGTTCTTGACTCTTTGCTCTGAAGTTCTAATACAAGCGGCTCAATGTCAATGCTGGAGTGCCAATGAATGCACCGCACGAGCTTGCTGACCTCGAAAAGATCGTCCTCTGTCTCCACTTCGTATTCAAGAGGAATTACTGGTGTCGGTGGCCATTTGCTGTAGAGCAAAGGCTCATTGCTTTGTGTCTCGTCTTGGTCGGTATTCAGCTTGCCCTCTAACATTCTTGGGTCTTTAGGGCTTGAAAGCCATCTTAGCGGCACAATAGGTTCGGCTCCAGCCTTCACCAGTGCCCTCAATGCTTGGAGATAATAAGATTGGAGTTCATCGTTGGCGCCTGAATTTGCGGGCCCTCTGAAAAGGTCCACCAGATAACACAAGTAAAGCGCCCATATTGACGGTCCGTCGCTTGTAATGCACTCGTTCGGATCAGACCCACAAGCCAGTGCAGCATTGAGCAGTTCTAGATCAGGCCATCGGTTACCTATCTTGAAGAGGAGGTAAGTAAATCGTGGTCGCAGAATGTAATCAAGAATAGGCCTCCCAATTTTGCTCCGAATCGACTGTGGACTCATGCTATTGAGCACATATGAAGTCAACCGAAAGTCGATAGAAAGACTGAGAAAATTGCTCTGTTCCTCGTGCCAGCATTGGAGAGAATTATTGATGTACCAGGCATTCACAGCCTTGAAGCTCGCAGCAAGTTGCTCCATATTGTTTTGAATGATACCTGCCATCATTGCCGAGTCGTTACTAAGCCTATTGACAGACAAGGCACTCAGCAGATGGCTTGCGAGGCCAACAGCAAGATCACCGTTGTATCCCAATGAAGTCAGGGCCATAAACTGAATTAGCCTCGTGCTGCTGAGGTATAGTCTAGCGTCAAATTGCTGACCACCAGTATATTGGTGGAGAATGGCCTGAGTTGTAGGAAGCAAGAGAAAGTCTCGTAATGAGCGATGTAGGAGTTCGATAGTGATGTTGAATATTCTGGTAAGCCAGTCAATGTAGGAACCAAAGGTAGTGTGGATACTGCTTGCATGCTCTTTACGTTGCCAGTTGTCATCGGAGAGAGAGAAGCGAGTGTGTATATCGTCAGAGAATTTTTTGTCCTCACCGTCCACAATACACTCAAGTAAGCCTTTACAGCGACTAACGAGCTTGCGTAAAGCGGAATCGATCCGGAAGCACAATGCCCTTTCGTCTTTCAAATCAAGACAATTGACATTGAAACCAGGTCTCACCACGAAATTTTCATATCTTTCCGTAATGAAGAATGTGTCAACCAGGCTGAACGAAAATACGGAAACAAATTGTTTCTCTTGATGCAAAGCAAGCTGTAACATGATAGATGCTTCACGGCGATGACTTGGCTCGATAGACTCCATTATGCGATGGAAGTAGTCATTTAATCCTTCTGGAATATGGTGTAATTTCCGCTGCAGCTGTTCAAGACTATCCCCATCTTGTAAGTCCTTAACCATATCGCGTACTACGAGACAGGCCCAGAGGAAGACGCCTTGTACCCTGCTAATGATATCTGTAATCAGATTATCTGCTTCTTTGCGATGCGTATTCTCGAAGAAGCGCCATCTTCGGCTAGTCTGAAGTCGAGATACGACGTAAGTCTCGATATCGGTGGATGTCAAATCCTCGAGTTGTAGTTGCGGGCATTGATCGAAGGCATCTCTGAACACGTTCCAAGGCCTACTCGAGAAGCATACCTTGATATTATCAAACCTCGAAAGTGTAGTCAAAACATCAATGAGCTCTTCCTGCTCTTCATCTATGCCCTCGCACTCATCAAGACCGTCGACCATAAAAAGAAGCTTTGAGTTTATGCTGAGAGTTTGCACAACAGTAAACAGAACTTGACGAAGCTCTGATTTGCTCCACTCAATGCTATAGTTGTTAGTATCTATCCATTGACAGACTGAAATCACATAATCCACCATATCGGGTCGTTGTTCCAGTATTTGAACCAGTACGTAGCGATAAAGACCTTCCAGGGACTTCTGCAGCATCGTTCCTGCATTCCAGAAATAATATCGAGCTTTAATGACAGGTTGTCCATTAGCCCATAAGGCCATATGATTTCGAACGGTCAGATTATCATCCAAGAATTTCATAATGGTGCTTTTACCACTCCCAGGTTTTCCATGAATCCAATACATCCCATGGTTATCGAGGGACTCGTCAAGCCATGTCCTAAAGCACTTCCATTGATGGTCATCGCCAGCCAATGGCTGAAGCATCCATCGGTAAGTAGCCGGATATGCGTTCGAAATCTGTTCACGACGCTCACGCATCTGAGGGAAGCTGAGTCTGGTCAGTAGTTTTTGCTGTAGCTCCGACTCGGTGGAGTTGGTTGCATGCATATAGTTATCGCCAAGGTGGACTCTTGCATTGCCAGAAATATAGAAACGCTGGTCACCTTGTGAGTACGGTCTGGGTAGTGGTGACGAAGTCGCCGCTGTCGTGGCCCTCAACTCTTGATCGTCGACCTTGATACTCCGCCCAACAGATTGCAGGACAGGTTCTTCGTTGTTCTCCATTTTTCTGATCCAATGACTCCTGTAACTTGGTTGTGTTGTAGTATTTTCGAATGAGTACTCCCCTTCCCCACCACAGTAAATGTTACGTTCGGATTAAAGACGGGCCATCATGAAAGTGGAAAAGCGTGCTGCAAGCCCTATCGATTAGAGTAAATCCGCGCTGCTCCGGTCAAACACTTTTATTACGGTCGTCTTTATGTTTCACGCCTGCACTCTAGAGTATAGCAAGAACAGGTTGACGCATCCAACCTCGTACAATCTCAACCGTCATCGTGCTCGCCTGCAGCAACAAGCTGATTGGTGTCTAGGATAGAATAACAGGACTTGTAGGTCGAAACATCAGGGCCACGAAAGAGAAAAACCATCCTACTTGATCAGAATTCAGTCGAAGTCCAATTCCTATATCTCTGTCGCCATAGCACCTACTCCGGAGCGTGCTTTGACGATACCCAATTAGTGTTGTCATTGGGTGTCGCGATTTAGCATAGCTATACTAAGTCCATAACATCTTCGATCTCCCTTTCCTTACAAGACAACAAACTCTACGAAACATTTTCCACAATCCTGGTGAACCAAAATGACCAGGACCAGGCTGATGCGGGGGGAACGGTGGG
Organism: Neophaeococcomyces mojaviensis; assembly: GCA_030247915.1. Classification (NCBI taxonomy): domain Eukaryota; kingdom Fungi; phylum Ascomycota; class Eurotiomycetes; order Chaetothyriales; genus Neophaeococcomyces; species Neophaeococcomyces mojaviensis. The sequence goes on from JAPDRQ010000007.1 coordinate 90,789, forward strand.
GTGCTTCCATATAGGTCTCGGCGAACAACACAGTGAAATCGTGGAAGATCAATTCTGAAGGATTGGTAGGAAGGACGAGATTGTCATAGTGTGATGGAGACAGATATCCGATGCCTTCAATCCAGTTTGGATCATATCCCCTATCCAAGCATCCCTAGAGAGCCACATCTACTGACGGGAAACATGACTTGTTTCCAACTGACTGGACATCATTTTACACTTTGAACTCTGTATAGGAGCGGTACGAATGCCTCCATTTCAACCTAGGTTTAGCATAAAACACAAGATAAGGGGTTTACTGCTGTTCAATTGACAGTGATTATACGATATGAATCCGATGTAATTTGCTCCCCCCGTCCCGTTGCTCAAGGCTGTTCACTTGATCGCTTTTACATCCGTAACGCCTCGCCAAATATCATATCCAGCGCCCTCCGACTATTACCGCTACTCGTTCCAGAGTTTGGAAATGTCATATACCCAATATCACACCAATTTTGCCCACCAACCGTAATGTCCAAACAACTGAGGTACTTGCACCAAGAACACTCAGACCTATACTTGTAGAAATTGGTCAATAACACAATAAAACAAATGAAGACTCCGATTAGACATCCTGCGCGGATGAGCCACCATGCCCACCACAGAGGTTTGCGGTTCTTGAAAAAGCCAACCGGCTGTTTCGCGAATGAGGTCAGGTCAGCCGGTTTTGCAGTTGCTGTCACCTGCGTGCCCTTGCCATTAGTTTCGTTCAGCGCACCGCTGACAAGGGCGAGATTGGTTTCGGAACCAACTTGGCTGTAGTTTGCTTTATGACGGCTACTTTTAGTGTCGCCGATTCGCTTTCGAAGTCGTGATGGGGAATGAAGGATGCAGATGCCTAACACCAGGCCCATTAGGAAGCCGCCAATATGGCTGAAATTGTCAAGACCAGGGAGCAGACCGAGAGCAAAAGAAATGATAATGTCGAACATGATCCAGAGAAGGTCTTTCCCAGGCGATTGTCGCTCACTCCAGGTGTACAACAGGTCGAGAAGAGTCAAGGCCAAGATGCCGAACAAAGCGCCAGATGCACCAGTCGATGCTATAGCTGGTGCCGCAAAATTTCCTCCGAGAACGAAGCCGAAGATACCACTACTAAGGTAGACAATGGCGAAGCGGATTGTGCCGATGGCTTTCTCCATCTCCCGGCCCAGGGTCAGCTGAAGTAACATGTTGAAGCCGATATGGATGATTCCAGCGTGCAAAAACATGGGTGTGATAAAACGGTACCATTGATCCGGGTGAGAGTAGTTGAAGCCTGCCATACCGCATAGCTGGCCTAGGGTGCATTGATTGTTTGGATCTGTCGAAAGGCTGCTGGTGGTATTCGGACACGGCCATGGGCTCTCCGGGTATGGATCTTTCGTGCCTGGCGAGTATGTGGTTCGCATGCAAGGTACAAATCGAGCACCCATGTTGATCAGAACATATGTCGATGGGCCGATCATAGGGTTAAATGAGGGGTGAATCATGATCGGCGAGCCTGTAATGATTGCTGTCAAAGTATTAGCATATGCCCCCACCACTTCGCGCTCTGCTTCTTACAATTCTTGACTATCTCCACAATGAACACCGTTATTTGTACCAGCGTGATAAAATAGACAAACCACGGCACCTTGCCTGCGAAGAACCCTTTTCTTTTCCTCTTCTTTCGACCTGATCTCGGAGGTAATAATGCTGGGTTTGGGTTTTGAGATTCTGGTGAGGGAGGGTATGCGGTGTTCTGGCTGGACGCCCATCCAGTCTGGCCAGTCTGGATTCTTGTCTGACTATGGTCTTTCAGCGGGATGTTGTCTGAATAGCTGTTCGAATGCGAGGGATCGGGCGGAGGAGAAGACAATCTGTTGTCTAAGGGATCATTCGTCTGGTATGAGGGAGCAATCGATGGTGCCGAAGGGCCATGATGGGAGTAGTCGTAAGAGTATGGTGTCGGTCCAAGAGGACTAGGCTGAGCGTGACTCTGGTATGCTTGTGCCGGATTCTGGTAATACTCATTCGCGGCCATATTGAGAATGATGTGTCCGAGGCTTGAGAAGCGTGCGAAGGTCTTTTAATGACCACTTGAGACTATGTGGTTGTCATCCGAAGGCGACGCAGCCAAAATCCGCAGTCGTTAGAATTGCCGCAAAACAGTCAGCCGAAGACCACTTTGAGTCTTACGTATTCTGAAAACGTCAAGAGTATGGCGATGCGAGAGACTTTGACAATGTTGACTGTAAGAAGTACGAAGATGAGAAGGAATGAAGCGAAGTTCTTGCCATGGGCACCAATGTAGAGTTCAGGCAAAATGATGGCAACATGGCTTGTCCATTCGTAACGTGTTTCAGATGAAATGGTCAGCCAAATGTGGCTTAGACCACCACCAAGCTTCTGTGCTAAATAAGGCTCCTTTCCAGCGCTGCGCCGTCTGCTTGAGCATGATAGGCTAAAGCCGCAGATCAAGTCCTTGTACCTGCATATGGCTAGTCGTGGGTCCTTTGTTTCACGTGCTCTGATGCAATATAGTGTTTCAAGCAAGGTACTACCATGAGGACCTGAAAACCGCTGCGAGGCATGTTTATGGGTGTGATGTTATTAACACTAGGCGTTGTGCTAGGCTAGCCTGCTATAGACATACAAAAGCGAATATGCTCGCTTGCCGCCAGTGATGGCTGTGGTATCTTGGTTCGTGGTGCTCGTTAGTTTCGTCAACATGCAAAACGCAACGCTTTGCGTCCCTCCTGCCATTGTCATGAGCTTGAAATCGTGTAGCTTTATAGCTACCATGTCATCAACCTTCCTCAGGTCGTTGCTCGATAGACTCCCGTGGTATGAAATACTACATCTGTTTGAAAGCTCGTTGATTCCCATTCAACTCTGATTCGCTCAAGTCTTCCAACAAATGCTTAGCGTGGTTTGCCATACATGGAGTCGTCTAGGGATGGTTGACTAGGTCATTTCATGATCGGGACAAGTGGTTAAGGTATCTGCTGTGGTAGAATTGCAGCATCCTCGAGTTGTCGGGTTGTATTGATATCGATAAGCTGTAACTGAGCAGCCTTCGATGAGAACCCGAGCCAGTTGTTCCCGATCACTCTGAGGGACGCTGTACGGAAGAAGACGGGCAACAAGTGATTTGTCACTTCCCTTGAACCGGGTGTCAAAGCTATAGTTGCGCCTACCTCTCCGTGTATCGGGTTAGGCTTGTTATCATATGCATAACTCCTCCACACCCTCATGCGATCCGGTAAGATACCAAGCCAGTCGACATATCATTCGAACGAGAAATGGTTGAAGGCCAGAGTAGACCCCATAAAGTAGTGCTGTGAGTATGCTAAGGACGATCGTGTTGACCACAAACTTCTCAGTGGGTGTCATCAAATACAGCCCAAATGTGACTTCATACTGGTAATACCGCAATCGAAGATAACTCGTGACCTTTGCTGGTACCAATATCCTGCGTCGGAAGTTGGATGTGGGAGATGAGTTAAGCAGACTGATCAGACTCATGTTTGAGGAGAAGTAATATGGGGAAGATGAGTCTATCGAGTCGACGAAAAGAGGAAACGGTTCGAGAACGTGGTAGTCGGCAGCCATGGCGCACGGGTGGTAAGAATGAGTAAGCAGGAAGAGTCGTGTCCAGAATCAAGCGATTCGAGGATTCAACACCTTGAAAAGGAGGTCCGGGGGATTGTCAAGCGGCTTGCTTGGGATTGAATGGCGACTTGGACTGTATATGCCGTCGTGCACAAGGCTGAGCTAGTGTATTTTATTGATAAGAGGTGTCGTGGTATGTCGGAGAACTGGTAATGTTGATTTAGCTAGGTATACTGCCTGCAATGCTATTGCTGTTGATGTGTAGCAAGCAGAACGTATCGCGAAAGAGAATTACGGGAAAGTCATAGAGCAGTAACGAAAATAATTTCATGACGAGGTGATGGCAGCATCGTCAGAAAACCAATGTCGGAAGTCTCGGCGGAGGAGAAGACAACGGCAGGAGCCAACGACGATGGCGACTGGGCAAGAAAAGCGCAAAGTTTCTGAGTCAGGACCACAATGATTGGCAAATTGAGCCTGAACTTTTCCTACTCTGATGAGATGATGCTACAATGCTGTAAGTCCTGTTCTCGGGTAACTCGGGTGTGCTTTTGCTCGTTTTGCAAAGGCTTAGGGAAGGCGCCAAAATTTAACGGGGTTAACCATACAAAAGATCGAGGCCATTTTGAATCAACATCACATGACTATGCGATCTTCTACTATCGAAAGATGCCGCCTAGCGTACACATTTGTTGGTACCACTTAGGTAAACCAAAGGTTAAAGTCTGATTGCAAAGGCAGAAAATCAAAGTGGCTGATCGTCACCAAATCTTAACTCCGTTAAATTTTGGCGCCTACTCTAAGGCATATGAACCAGCATTGAATCGGCTAGTCTAGCTGTATGTGGTGTACCGCAGACGATCCCGTGAGTGGGTAGCCTTAGCCAAGAGCATCGAATAACTCGAACCGTAATCTGGATAGTCGGGATGTCAGTTGACATCAGATGAGAACTTTCAAGGTCGAACCAAGCGTCCACCAGAATTTGTACCGTTCCGCCATTGCCGGTTGTATGGATCAGGGACGAACTTTCGTTCGACTAATGATTGGTAGAGAGACCCCAGTGCTGATCAAAGTGGCACGTGCTAAGCTTTGGATAGCGTGATAGTGGGTATCAGCCAAACTTTCTGAGGATTGGAGTTGTGATGATGATAGCGAGAACTCCTCGTCGTTCTTGTCATCTGAACTCGCGACTGTACGAACAAGTTTAAAAGTCAACAAAAAGTCTTTGGTGAGCCATTGGGTACTAGAGAAGCCCGAAGAGTCGGGCATGACTGCCTTGAATGAATGTCCAGCAACTTCGGCATTACCGGAGAGACTAGAGAAGCTAAGCTCCAAGAAAATTCCGAGCCGAGAAGCGCGTATAAAGAACAGTTGCTCTTATTAGCAGGATACAAAAAAGGTCGAGGTTTGAGTGCTGGAGGTAGGAAGAAGAAAAAACACTTAAATTGCAATGTAGCCACCTCACCGCTGCTTCCAAGTCGGTCGGCTACTTTCATTTTCGCTACCACTATTCCCGCTGTCGCTGACCTCGAAGCTGCCAACCTCGCCATTCTCACCAGCTCGGTCGAAATCTTGCCGTTGCCTTCTGCCAGATCGAAACGTTTGCATTGACATGGCTCCTTCACCATGAGCTCCAGGGTTGTTGTCGTAGCTGCCCTCAACGCCATCTTGATAGTGTCGACCAGCACCTCCTCGAGGCGATGGACAATAAGATACTGGCGCTTGTCTGTTCTCCCTCGCTAGCTGTAGTCGCTGCTCTCTCCGTCGTGCTGCCTCCTCTGATGCAGTCAACCATTTCTGACTGACTTCCCACTGCCAACCATCACCAGTAGTATTACAGACGGGCAGGAACCACAACCAAGGGTTTGGTCCGAACAGATGTGCCAAGTTTTTGCGCCATCCCAGATCGAAGGCATTCGGCATTTTCGACGTCTCCTTATCGTCCAGATAGTCTTCGTACCGCTCGTGCTCTCTGTCGCGCTCATAGCTCGAATAGTTTTTGCGCAGCGCTTGCTGAGCTGGCGACTCGTCATTTCGTGATGGAAAGTCGCTATACTGCGATGATCGTGGAGGTGTATATACGCTAGGCGCAGGCGATGTGTGCTCCTCTCCTTCCTCGTAGCGAGAAGCTCCCGGAACCGCATTTGCGTGGAACTCTAAGATTTGTCCTCCAGCTCTCTGTATGGTTTCCGTAATACCTCCTTCGGACCTGTTCCTATTATGCTGTGCCTGATGTTGGTCTTGCCTTACTTGCTCCACTCTGCGCCTCACGCCTGCCAGATATCGAGTCTTTTCCAGACATTCAATTGTTGTCTGTCCCCGGAAACAAAGATAAACATGCCACGAGGTAAAGCCGGTGATTACAAGACCGATGATTCCAGACAGCACTGTCAAAATGATAACCTGAACAGGTGCAAATTCAGAAAGATATTGCCGAGACGAGAAAATCTCAGTCCAAACCCAATACGCCGTGCTAACGAAACATACCCAGCAAAACAACGAAGTGTATATCAGGAATAATATGAAGGCTTTGTAGTTGTGTAATCCCAAACATGTCGATAGCCACGGGCAATGGTGGTCCATTTTCAAAACACATCTCTTGCAAGTCGAACAATGGTGTGTCCGATCTGGTTTCAGCACTTGACACTTCTTACAAAATCGGGCGCCGCCAGTCGAAGACACAGTGATCGTATCAATACCGCGCATATCGAAGGACGGCTCAGATGTTGGCAGCACCGAGTATTTCCCACCTCTTGTGTTTTTGGTTGAGTCCTGCAGCGGAGATCCAGGATTCGTGAACACAGCGACGGTGTAACATGTATTGAGCATGATATACATCGCGACGCCCAGAAATGATAGACATCTCCGTGACAGCGGCACTGAAGTTGTAGATTCGGTTGTTCGAAAAGCGAGGCTTGCTTCTACCGATACTGCCCATGTTGTGAGGCCATAGACGAATGCAAGCGGGAAGTACGTGGCGACAAGACAGCAGCCTCGCTCAACTTTTCGGGCGCATGGTCGGAATTTCCGCTGGAGTCGAGTAGGAGGGGGTGATGGCGAGGACGATCGAGATTGTGCCATATCGAGAGACTTTCGAAAGCGTTCAAAAGGCGTTTAACGCAGGATGTGTTACCGATGAGTGGCCCGAATAATCATTGTACATTGGGAGGACGCCAGCGCCGATAGTTCGAGTGTTCTTGATAGTCGTCAAGGTGCCCGCTCACGCCACAGCAGCCGTGGTGTGGATGAGGCTGTCTTAGTGAGTAGTTTGATGGAGAAATGTATAAATAACGTCAAGAAATGGTACACAAGAAGGATACTGTAATATTGATGGTAGGCCTTTAGGAGTTAGTGTTTCAGATGATCCGCATTTAGAGTGACGCAGTTTCATGGCTCAGCGAGAACCCTCAAGCTCTGGATGGAACATTAATTGGCCGGATACAGGATGGCCGGGCCTAGCATAATTTTATGGCTGCGAAACCGGCCATCTATTTCCCTCATCAGTTGGCGTCAATTTTACTTAGACCTCGTCGACTTCTATACTCCCATCGTCCCCATCACGGGCATTAACAGAAGGCAATCAAAACGAAGAAAAAAATTAGTGAGCTGCTCAAGAAAGTGAATGTGTATAATTGCTATGGTCTCTGCCATTAATAGGCGGATCTAGTCAATTTGCATCTGGAGTCCTCTACACTCATGTTGAACTGAGCAGTCCTCCATTCCCAAGCATAAACTGTGATGTTGAATTCACAAATAGCTTTTGATATCCCATGTCATTCCATCATCTCAAATTTCCCTCGTCTTTCCGCTCAGGTTCTTCCGCTTGCCTTCTCTTCAGATCTTCATCTTCTCACTGAGGTTCTTCCTTGGTTCGCGAACCATCACGTCCATTCTAATCTCCTCGTGGCTGCGAGTAAGGTAGATCTGCTTCCGCAAATCAAATCCCATCTTCTGATAGATCTTGAGATTGACCTCATGTGAGCTTTCTAGGTAACAAGCCTGTCCAGCTCGATCCGCCTGTTCACGTCAGCACTCTTTCACCTTTCACTCAAAAATCGTCCTTACCACGGCGCTGATATGCTCAATCAATTGTCTCGCATATCCCTTCCCACGACTGCCAGTCTTGGTCCCGATGTAATTCAGATACCAAGAATGGTCATCACGCTCACCAAGTACCTCCGCCTTCGTACTCGACAAAAGCGGAAGAAACTCCTTGAAATAGCGATCCCTACCTTCTCTACTTAACTGGTAACCCAGTCTCCACATTCCACTGCGGCATATTGTGAATAGATCATCAATATTCTTTCCGGGCGGCATCCAACAAGCAACGCTATCAAAGTTAGGGCCTACGCTAGTCACGAGTCCTTTTAGACAGTGCGCATAGACCACGTATTCCAAGGCTTGCTTGTGGAGCTGGTATCGCTCCTCTTCAGTCCAGTGCATTCTGTCCGGCGTGTCAATGGCATATCGGACGCAATGGTCCTCTTTGAATGCTTCGGCAAGACATTCAGCAGCCTGCTTGTACTCATGAGGAGCGACAACACGGATTTTGTTGCTAGCAGCAAGTGGGGCGGCGATGGGATCGTTGGCGATGCGATCAGCAGTTGAGCTACGCTTTTCGATCATGATGGCTGCGTCTAGGACTGCAGGGGCAATACTACTCGCAGCAGCCATGATTGCGAAAGTGTATTAGACTTGCTGACTTCCTTGGTTCACGATTTCAGTATTCAATGGATGTGGTACTTTGGAACTTACTGACTGCTAGGTGTTTAACCTTGATTTTCAGCGGGACGTGTTAAATCTCCTGTATGAACTGAGGAAAGCTGAGCTCTCGACACGGTGACGTATCGAGACGGGTAACGCAGAGTTGCACAACACACTCGTAGGTCAACCGACATCAGCTTGTTGGTACTGTTCTAGCTGGGCTAGAGTAGGATGGCAAGACGAAGGGCGACTTTAATGTCTAAAGTTGTCGCCGTACAGCAATTCTTTGAGTTGTACGGGTGGAATTGTGAAGGTACTTTGGGTAAGGCAGGGACTGATATAGTAGGTATTCAAGTTCGTGATCAGGAGGATGATCAGAAACAAGTTCAACTGGTAGGACAAGTGTTCGCAATAGCAAAGCAATTGATGCAAGTCAGGTCACACAAAGTTGTTTGCAATACGTGGAAGGAAAGCCTTGAGGACTGCAAATGGGAGAGGAGAAAGCAAGCCTATTTCAAGGATTATCTCGAATGTCTGGTTGAGGCTCGCTATATTCGGCACCTCCACTTCACCATGCATGATTGGTATGCAAACGGTTCAGGCGAAGTGCAGAACTGCGTGGGATCATACATTAGTGACGAACTTTACCATATCTCGCCGCGTCACGAGATGATCGCATGCACCTACCTAATTGGTAATAGAACCAATCGGTGACGAAAAACAGGCCATGAACAGCTTGATTTGATGCCACCATCCTCGTTTTAGACCCTGCTCAGTCTCGCCATCGAATGATAACCTGCCACAAAACATTTCCGCCGCGTGGGATGGTGGCCATAGGAACAGTCACATCAGCATGACCATGCAGATCATTCCTTGAAGCAACTCCGCATGCTTGTCGGAGTCACGCAAGTCGTCATATTGAAGATTGTAAGCACTTATCTTCCGCTGATATCTGCAGTAAAAGCTCTCAATGACATGTATGGTCCCTTCGTTCATGTCTGGATCATATTCGTACATCATAATTACACATGGTCAATCACTGCTTCTTCTAAAAGTCGAGGACAGCCCAAGTATTCTCATCAACAGTTGTGAACGTCAGACCAGCTTCTACAAGCTCTTCTGCTGCTCTGTAGATTTCGTTGACTTCTAGGCCCATGCCATTGGCAATGAGTTGAACGTGTTGGCCTTCGTTGCTCTGTGGCGATTCTCGCAGATACTTGTACACCATCTTTGCTCGTGGTGACAAATGACTAGGTAACTCTCGTCCATCAACCGTGACTGACACTCCGCCATTTGGCTGTCCATTTTGTCCCAATTTTTGATCATTCGCGCCCGTCGGTGGTCCATATTTGAAGAATAAATGCACTGCTGTTGCTTCTAACAGGTGGTAGTTGATCTCGTTGTAGTCTGTAATAGGCCGAATAATGTGTGCTTGGACTGTTTTCTTCTCGTAAAACTCCTTCAACCTGCCCCAGACACGGCAGTAGCGCTCTTCCTTTAGTGCTGGCTTCGACGAATCTGTATCCATATGATCGTCCATCGAATCGCCATCTTTCCACTCTTTCACCTCGATAATGTCGGTGCCATCGTCCAATTTGTACGTGATATTTGTTGTCTGCTTGCTGATGTTGCGTATTTGTCCAACAAAGGTCACCTGTGTGATACACTCGCCGTCGATCTTGAAGTCGGTATCAGGATGTGGTCTGGTTGCACCGAGGAGCTGCTTTATCGTCACAGGTCGGACTGTATCCTTGCCGAAGCCAGCTTTGCCTCCTGCTGGGCTGCTTTGTACTTCGCCTTGCATGAAGCCGCCTGCACCAGCTCCGCCACCAGCGCCATAGTTCGTGCTGTAATTGTTGTCGTAGCCACTGTAGTCATCTGTGCGCGTTAGCTTATGATCGTTTAGGTAGCAGAATCAGAAACATACTCATGGTTTCAACGAATTGAGGGTTAGCAGTTGTAGGGAAAGGACTGAGTTGTGTGATAATTACTACAGAGAAAGTTCAGGCAGGCGTGACTTGAAAGTAAATATGGTTTGCAAAAGTCCAAACACGTAATGACGCGACGCGTTAAGTGGTGGGGCGAAAAATACGGTTGTTCATTTGGTAGAAAGCGTAGTCCGAAGAATTAATCATTTGGTGCGTAATTCCGTCTTTAAGGACGGTATCACAGCAGCGAATAATGTCGTTGATATATAGGGAGCGGATCACATCTGAAGAGAAGCATTGGTTGTCGATGCGCGCCGTATTCCAAGTTCAAAATACTCGTGCAAGTAATAAGATGCCATTTCCCATCCTATGTAGAACTCTAGCGAAGTGCTAGGACAGTCCGATCAAGCAATTTAAACAATCTTCCCACCGTGCTCCATCTCTTGCAGATCACTCGGTTTGTCGGTGCCAACACTGCTCCGTCTGGCATGTTCATGTGCCACAACGGTTTTGCCTCGTGAGGTAAACACGCCACCAGTAATGCTCCTTTTCGGGAATAGTAAGGGGATGTCTTCTAGTTCAAGCCCCTTAGTCTCAGGGTAGAAACAGTACACCATGGGGATGAAGGCTGCGTTGAGGACACCGAAGACGATGAAGATGCGCCATTGAATATTTTCTGATGTGTAGTGTTAGCAAAAGCGTATTGACAGGCGACGAAATCGAAGTAGCCCAGAGTGATCCGAGAGTCACATAACATTCAAACAGATAGGTAAAGGGTTCACTTACGGACGGCAATAGGCGTGATCTTCACGACTGCAAAAACAGCCATCCAATTCCATCCTGACGCGATGACTTGCATTCTTGATCTCGTCCTTGTCGTGTTGATCTCGCTAGGGTAGAACCAAGGCACCGGCAGCCATCCGACGCCATAGAAGAGCTGGAAGAGGAATATGAAGGCAACTGCACCCTTAGCAGGGCCGACATCCCCAGTCGAGAGGAGTATTGAGACCATGATGAAACAGAAGCTGAGTCCGGCAGAGCATACCATGAGTAGCACGCGCCGACCGAAGCGGTCCATCAGGAAGACTGGAATAGCTGAGCCCACTAGGTACGTACACTGGGCAGCACCTCCCAGAATCAATGAAAGGTTTCTGTCAAAGCCAAGGGTACTTTGCTACTACATGTTAGAACCAACATATCTTCCTCACACCTCGTTTTCATACTCACCAGAATAGCCGGAAGGTAGTAATTCAGGAAGTTACTTCCTGAGAACTGCTGTGCAAGCTCAACAGAAATGGTAATAAGTATCCTCCGAAGATTTCCAGTTCCTCCCACGGTGAAAAGCTCTTTGAAGCGGAATGGGCCATCCTTCTGCTCCTCATGAAGCACGCTAGTAATATCCAAAATCGTCCGCGTTACGTTCTCATTTGCAGTATCTGTATCTTCCAGAGCGGCGATCACGCTTCTAGCCTCCTCATGTCGGTCATGTTGAACCAGCCAGCGGGGTGTCTCAAGTAGACCGATAATTTGCAGGACTAGGAGGATGGCGAAGACAGCTTGAAAGGCAAGAGGGAAGCGCCATTGGAAAGAGGATGTCGTGAAATTTGTTCCATAGTCCAACCAATAAGCGATCACCACTCCTAGGATTGTGACTGTTCCTTGTAGTGTGAGAAGAGCGCCTCGTATGGGGGCGGGTGAGCACTCGCTGAGGTAGACTGGAGCGGTAGACGAGTTCATGCCGTTTCCAACACCTGTGATAATGCGACCGACTATGAGTTGCGCAATAGTCGTAGAGGATGCGAGGATAGCTGCGCCAACAATCATAATGGCACCTCCGACCATGAGCATAGTCCGCCGACCATAGCGCTCACCAACGAAGTAGCAGATTATGGAGCCAAGGACACATCCAATGTCATAGAGCCCAGTGATGTCTCCTTGCATTGCGGCATCAGGGTTGTTGAAGTCTTTTGCGAATCGATTGTCTGCTCCGATAATGCCAGACATGACACCTTGGTCGAAGCCGAGGAGGAGGAAGGCTTGACATGATGCTGCTGTGACGGCGAAGACGAGGCTCTTACCTCTGAAGTTGTGTTTCCACAGCTGCATGTTGCCAATAGTGAGGCTAAGGAAAAGAAGCCAAAACCTTCCAGAAATTCTGTGCAGCAAGACATACAACTGACGGGCCGTCTATGAAGGGCATCATTGGTTTTGAACCATCAAAACATGGCTCGCGATAAAGCAGTCCGGAGAGCAAGCCCTTGTGTTCCGCCATAGATCCCCGTTCCATGTAGGTGGTGTCGATCAGGGTTCCGAGGAAATGGAGTGGAGGCCCCATGGGACGGCAATGGGATGTTCGGGGGAGCACCACCAGACATGACGTCATCTCGGTTTATTGTCATAGCGAGAAACTATGCCGATGGGGCGGTTGGGTGTGATGCTGGGTCACGGACCATGCACATAAAAGTGTTAATACCGAGGCAGGCATGGAGGTGGTGGTGCCTAGAAGAGTGTTTGTTTCGTCTTACAGGACGAATTCTGACGATGTTTCCCATCTTGCTTCGACCTGCGCCGCAAAAATGATTTCTTGAAACATGCCATATCCGTAACCAATCGTTATGTTCTATCTCATGTCCTGGATTGGTATAACTCTCCTCTATCATCATCATCATTATCCTATGCTGTATGTGTATCGTTCCAAACACCCAATTCAGAACTCTGAAACATGTCAACCCGCCAGCGCTCGTTCTTCAGTCACTGGCGTCGTGGGAGTTCCGTAAAGTCACTTCAGTGTTCGCTGAAGAGAGAGTTCCGTGTTCATTCCCTGACCATTCTCAGATCATCGTATCCGCTGCCCCACAATCCAGCACTGCTGGGATATAGTACCTTCTTTAAAATCATAAGAACTAATGCCAAGAAGACGCCAGCGATTGCTCTGTCAATGGTTACCACTGAGTCTCCTGGCTGTATTTGTCGCTGGAGTTGCAGCTGTGGGAGTGGTAGTAATTGCTGTTGCCGAGTTTGCGGTGAGGAAATAGGTCTGCCATCGGCTTGTGTACCCACTAATTGGGATTGATTGGGTAATGTCACTTCATCTGATGAGTGCGATATCGAGGCTTGCTGTGTAGAGGGCTGTGGATTTTGAGAACGACTAAGCTCTACAGCGTCGCGCTGGTTCGATGTTGTTGAAGCCGGCACCACCGATTCCTGGGTATTCTGCTCATCTCTTGGTCTTGACTGCTCGTCTTGTGGTATTCGCTTCTCTTTTTCTTTTCCTTTATCTTCCCTTTGCACCTCTCTCAACTCATACTTGAACCCCTCAGGCAAACTCTCCATTCCTTCGACCTCTTTCTCAACATCTACACCCTTCTTCCTACAAACAATCCACCACCACTTCATTCTCTCCTCATTCGTCATCCCTCTCCTGTTTCCCTCCCTGTCTTCCGCATCCTGGTCTCCACATCCGTTGCATCTCCAGCCTCTAGACTCCTTCGCCAGCCTCTGCCGCACTTCTTTGCTACTCTCCAACCCACCGACTTGCCCCGCCGTCCCTTCTTCACCCATAAATCCTCTCAACGCAACAAGCGCCGTCCGCACACCCCACGCCGGCTGCCATGTCTCTTCGTGAAAGCCAGATATACTTAGACAAATTTCCCTGTTTACTTCAAAGCGCCCACTAGGCGTAAGGAATCGAAAGTTCGGCGGCTTCATGGGATAGGCGTGCGGAAGGGTTATACGACCGTGGTAGATTCCGCCAGCGTATGGTGAAGGAGCGGGCGGCCCGAGTAGGGTGAAGTGCCATTCGTGGAGATTGTCGTCGGAGACGGGAGCAGCGTGGAAGGTTGGATTTGGGTGGGGCGCGGACGGGGAGAGTTCTTTTGTTTCCTTGAGAAGGCGGCGAATGGTTGGCGAGGGTGCCATTTTTAGAGTGTTTGTAGTTCAAGACACCACTAGTGGTTTGGATTGCGCTTTGTGCGCTGCCGCAGCAGGAATACTCGTAAGGCTGCGCGATATCGCTCGTTCGGAGGCTTGATGGACCTGGACGTCTTCTGCAGCTTGTATGTTACGTTGGCTTTATCGTGAGAAACGATTCTGTATTTTGTGGGCTTGCGAGCAGGAACAAGCGCTTGTTAAGCAAGCTTTTTTAGATATCGAAAGGACAGGTGTACTTGAGTGCTGTTACTACATTGATCGAACCAGAAACATCGGCCACGTCGGGCGCAGCTGGACCGGTGGCGTTGATGGATGCCGTAGACCCACTTGCGGGCCGAAACCACAGCACTCACTGGTGCCGATACAAGAGGAGCTATCTCACGAGTATCGGATATTTCGAATGGTGGCTACACGATATCGTTGCCGTGCCTCAAGACTTCAAGACAGACCAGAAAACACACGCTGCATGCTATGTACGTTAGTTCTAGCAAGCTCTGCGAATGCGCAAAGGTCGATCTGTAAGATGTATGTGTATGACTGTTTAAACTTAGCCGATCAGCTCGAAAAGCTAGCCGATCAGCTTTCTATCCCTCTGCTATTCTGATATTGGCGAGTGTTTGATGAAGCACGTACACTAGCTTCCTACCAAGGGAAAGCCTTAGTTGGGTGATTTTTTTCCTTCGTCTGAAGCCCTAGTTGCAGGAACGAGCTCTACCTAGAAACGGTACCACTACGCGCTGTCTCCGAAACGTGTGCTTCATCATTCGTATAACCATCCTTGCCTCTCGACAGCAAAGATTAAGTGTCTGTGTACGAAAGAACAGGTTGAACATTCAGGAAAGGTATATGTCTCAATGCCTTGTGGTCTTCATAGATACTGAAGTACTCTTCACTTGCCTTTCTGGTTCGTACCGCGAGACTGCTGACAAGCACATCAGCCTCAGCAAATATTTCGGTAGGAATTCAATACATTGGTAAATTCATCTACACTGCGATCACGTCGGACCCGAATACAACCGGCATGATCTGTCTCTGGACAGAAATGCTCCATGATTGAGAGGTGTCATGCAAACAGAGAACAACACTCCTTGTCATGAACTCAACTATCCCGCAACGGTTTCGATATCTCAGGATGTTCAAAACTTCTCAGATCTCGATCAGTTCCTAGTGATGGTGCCCAAGAGTTCTTACATTCACAATGTGCTGCGCCATTTCTCGCGCCGCATGCTGCACAACAAACACAAAAAATTCAAGTTGGATTCAGCAAATGAATTGTTCGGCACATAATGTGTCTGAGCCGTTGAGTTCACTCGCCATTGACCTAATTATCGATCTAACACATGTAACCCGTACTTTGAACCGTTGGAAGATCTAGAAACTGAAATAACTCTTTCCCAAGGAAAGTTTCGTGAAAGCATTCTGTGCATGGTGGTCACGTCGTTGTTCAAGAAACTTACAGCAACTTCTCAATGCAATAAAATCATGTTCTTTGAGGTCGTAATAGTGAATAGTTGATTTACAGTGCAGCAAATAAACCCAAGATTTACCTCAATATGCAGACCATTGTCGTCTCAAAGTCTCAGCAGCGGAGGCAATGTCGGCACGTCAGTCAAAGACCGACAGTAGGGATTGTTCAGCCCCATTCAGTTATCAGATTATCGACTAATTTTATCCACGAAATTTCGGAACATCCACTGAAGACATCCTGATGTCTCAAAGGACATGTAAGATAGACAGTAAAACCAGGAACATCCACTGTTGGAAAATTGCAAGCTGACGAAATCATGGTTGATCCTCGAGGATAAAAGTCCACTAACATGTGTCGGGACACACTACGACATGGGTTGAGATGGACAAGTATTCCTTCATCAACAACCATGGCGAGATTATTGTCCAACATTTAGGGGCATTGAGCGTACTTCTCAACCCATTGATCGAGGTCCAAGCCAGATTGACGTTGATTGAGTCACTTTTGTCGTTGCAAAAGCTACAAGTCTGTTAATGACACCAGGGCCAGAATTTTGTGGGGTTAAAGTCTACCGTAAGCCTTCATATGTTAGTCTAGCTTTAGTCATCATCGAAATTGCTGATTGTTGGTGACATAGAACAGAAAACGACTCAAGAGTTCTACGGACCAACCCTCTCTTTGGTCGACGTGCCGAAGGAATCAAATCAGGCAATTAATATATATTGCATTAATTAGCAGATGCATCTTTATATCTTGAATATAGATGCCGTGTCCTATTGTACATTGAGACCATGTCAGAACCAGATCTGAGTGAGGCCGTTCCATGACATTCGTAGCCAGTCCCAATCAAATCAGTGACTGTCATGAGGACTGTTCTATTGGTGGAAGTCCAAACCTCTTTCTCTCCTCCTTCCACCAATTTGATATAGATGCACAAGGTATCCCAAAACTCAAAAATGGAAGCAAATATTAGAACTGGTGAGGTAAGCAAAATTCAGCACAGCTGAAGTCATCTAACAGATGTCCTGCCATTGCTGAAGTAAATCGAAGAAGGAGAGAGAATCGAAATAGCCATCAAACGCAATGCAACTAAAGTCAAAAATTGAGCAGTGCTTCCACTCCATATGCACTGATCCAAAAAGCATGCCGAAGAATGAAATCTGCCTGCCGATACTGTGTACTTCGTTGCGCCTTTTTCGCCGTGCATTCATGTAAACGTCAATCGATTGCTGTGATATTGAGATGTTGTTGCCGTTATTGATTTGTAGAGGAGGGGAGAAGGTGAGCCATCATTTGTGCTCAGTATGCTGATCCAATCTCCAGCATAGGCTGACCCGTAACAGGTGCCAAGTCGGTAATCATATCGGGATGGACTTCATCGACGTAGCCAATTAGGGCTTGAGAATGTAGTTTGAAAGACTCCCCCATCGTCTTGGAGATACCCCAAACCACGACTCCGCCGTCGAGCATGCTGCCCCAGACTCTGGCCACGGTAGAACTGAGCCGCGATCCGTTACCGTCGACGGCATCTTCATCGAATAGTCCTCGGACCTTGATATACATTTGCATTTCTTCCTCTGTGGCTTCAATCTCATCGTGTTCCACTCGATATAGCCATAAGCTTAGTATAGTAATGAGGTCCAGGCCGCATAGAGGATGCTCGACACTCCAATTCGTGGCTGAAGTCTTCGTGACCCAATTGATGCCTTGCATAGCGACGATTTCCATGCATTCATAACACTGCTCAATGACTTTGACCATCTCTTTCGTTCGCTTGACGCTATCTCGAGCATTAGTCATGGCAGCGGCAATCTCAAATGAATTGTGATATCTCAGAGCTTCTTGCACATCCTTCAGGTCAACTTCCAGGAATGCTCTGGTATTGCGATACACCGCCATGGCGTTGAATATCAATGGGTGGCTCTTGTGTGGTGTTGTCAACGGAACGACAACGGTTTCTGGCTCGCAGAGATCGAGAGATCGCTCCCATGTCTCAAGAGCGATTCGGATCTTCCATTCCAAGACCACGTCTTGTAATGATTCGAAACTGCGTCGAAGATTCCAGACTTCTAGGTAAAGGGCATTGATCATTACTCGTGTCGCAAAGGCGCTGTATCGACACGTCTCCCCTTGAAATAGGCTATCATGAGCCTCTTTCACCGTAACGATCAACGACGACGCGTAGGTGTCTTGCCATGCTTCTTCGTTTTCGGGATCCAGGTTCCATAAGCTTTCTGTTGACGGTAGAGGTAGCGCCTCAAATTCGTTGAAACTGATGGCCGGTGTGTGGTTGTAGGTCATGGTTAGCATACCGAAGAACATGTAGACAGAGAAGTATGTCCGACGCGATCCTTCTTCAGCAACCCATTCAGCATGAGAGGGTGGTGTTTGGCCTCGAGCTTCTGTTCGTAATTTCAGTTCGTACTTGTTGCCTGCAACCATCTTCAAGTTGTTAGTATCAATATGCTTACTGGGACGGATGAACATACATTTGCTAGTAGACTCTTAATGGAGCATGCCCACTCCAGACCGGTCGCTCCACCACTCCAGCTTTCGAACAGCATGTTCAGTAGTGTGCTCTGCATAGTCCATAGTGGGCATTTGCGTGAGTCAAAGTTCTCCTTGTTTTGGAGGAATTGATTGACGAGCTTCTTTGAGCCATTGTGGAGTCTGTAGGCTTGCTCTGTGTCAAAGTTGTATAATGCACCTATTGATAGAAGAGCGAGTAACAGAGCTGGCTCTGATTTGCCGGGTCGAAAGCTGGCCGGGTGCAGGAAGGGCAGATGGTGATGGAATAGATTGAAGTACGTCGATAGATACAGGTTGATATAGGCGAGGTTCGGCAGAGGCAATTCACTGCCTATATAGTTAGCAATGTTTTCTCTCTCCTGTTCGGTTGACATTTGTGGAGCTCTTGGCAGTGTCAATGCTTGACTCGGTCCCGGAGAGCGTCGATAATTCACTGGCGAGACTGGCCCAGTCATTGAGGGAAAGGGCGATAGTGCGTTTGGTGTGGGTGATCCGGATACTGGAAAGGTGTCAGCCAAAGTGGGAAATGCTTGAGCGGTTGACACGCCCAGCGAATTCTGTCGCTCCATGATCGATGGGAGGGATGATTGATGAGGCTGGATGGAGCCCATATGAACAAAGGACGGCTGCTGCGATAGGTTGTCCTGCGACGACACGTCTGAGGTCAACGAGTGCGCTTTCTGCTGGGACGGGTGCGACGGCATGAAGCTGTCCCACGGGATCTGCGGTAAGCTGGAAGCGCCTGAGAGGAAGTCGGACGTCTCGAGGATGGAGCTTCGATCGGGCGAGAAGTCAGGCAACGAGCCTTCACCGTTGTGTAAGTGACCGTTCGCCGCCGCTGCTGCCGCTTTGTGTTGGAAGTCTGTCATCAACATGGCAGCAGTTTCAAGGTCAAGCATACCATCGCTGCTGGCCTCTATCTGCTCCAACGTGCCCGCATCTATAGAGATGGCGGGCTTTGACGGTGCCGCTGTGGCTGCGGTGGTGGCGGTCGACGCGGCCTGCTTGTTCTGGTTCTTCTTGCGACTCTCTGGTTGAAGGGGCTCGCCCAGATTGTCCTTAGCGTGGACGGTTCGATCGTGCCGTAGGAGCAGGTCTCGCCGCACAAAGGTCGATCGGCATTTCTGGCACTTGAATGGACGTTCTTTGGTGTCTATTGAGGGAGGAGTTAGCTTGATATAATTATCACGAGGGGGACGCCGCGGGGCCGTCATGGCGGGGATGTGGGCATGAGTCGGCTTTCCGTGTGTCTGATATTGAACCGAACATCATCTTCCCGCCTTGTCCCCAAACACGGCCAAACACGCGATGAAGAGAAAGGGCATCACTTACGGCTTCGTTCATGGCGACTGCGATGCTCGCTTCGACTGAATGCTCGATTGCAGTACTGGCACTTGTATTTTTTCTCGGGCGCCGTCGCCGCGGCCGCTTTCTTAGGGGAGGCATTCGTCGCAACGCCGTTTTCGGTGGCCATGGCGAAAGGAGAGGGAAAATGCTGCAAACAAAGGGTCACAACTCCTCCGACCACGCACAAGCCTTTCGCTCAGTGGAAATGAGATGAAATTCCGACGTTGTCGTCCTTCTCATGGCTGGCTGGCTTCTTTCTCAAAGTTGGATCGTGGAAAGGCGGGCACCTGAGAGCGCAGTTGCCAGTCGGGAGATAAGCCCAAATCACGTGGGTGAAATCCGAGATCTGGCGCGCTCCCCAAATTCTACTTGCTTCTTGTTGTTGAAGTCGACTGGACTTGAATGCACTTGACTTTTGTGATGCTGTTGATGCGCAATGTGATGATGGAGGGATGAAAGGAGGGGAGACTTGGGAGAATTCGAGTCAGGGAGGGGTGCAAATTGCACTCAACCGAGCGGTCTGCCACAACACTCAGGGCAAGCCTTGCCTGGAACTACCTAGGTACGCTACAACATCACCCGTTAAACGCACCCCCCATATCGCCGAAAAGTGCCACTATCGTTGATCCATCAAGCCTAGTTTTCGGTGTGCTTCATGCAATCATTCTGCAAATTGCCCCCCCTGACTCAAACTGGTTCTGATAGCCGCAACGAGCTTCGAGTCTAGGTACTTCTTCTCATATGGTGCACTCCAGTTTCCCTGGCAGCTGGGCATAATTGTTCCTTTACTGCTATGGGATACATGCCTTCTAGGTCACAGCACGAGCGTCTTCGATGATTGGGAGGGATGTGTGCATCACGTACCAATCGCGTCGCGTTCACCGTCAAGCTCAAGATCGACTAAGCACCAGTCACGATCCGGTGTATCTGGTGAGGCGGACGTGTCCACACGTACTTCGACGCTCCAGCCTCTCTTATTCTTCTCCATCGAATGATCTTTGATCTGTGGATGTTCGCGACGGTCCTGCCTTCCGAGCTTGCCTTGCAGTAGCCGGGTTATGGGCCACGTGTTTCATGACTGCCTGTTCATCGTGCATCAATAATATGCAAACACGTCAAGTAAATGTATTCCTTGTTGCTCGGGCACCTATTGCTATTCAAGTCCCGTGCTTTTTGATGACAGTCTGACCAAATAGTAAGAAACCGGCACGAGAGCATTCATGAGTTGCAACTCGGTCTCTGATCCACATGTCTCTCATAGAATCGAGCTTCGCTAGATTTGTTCCTGCATCTCCTGGATATGGTGGATAACAAGCTCCATACGCTAAGCATGATAACCTTGTTCCGCGAAAGTCATGGATCCATATTGACGGGTGCTGCTACGATTCTGTGCTTGACTTCCGTCAAATTTGTGTCGCTGTGGATCAGTAAACCTCGACGTTGTTTGCTTCTAGCTGTGAATTAAACAGATTGCGGAGGCACGTCGATTCTAACACAATTCTGGAAAATTGCATTACCGAATGAAAACCGAAGCATGAAGGAAGTTGGATGTCATCATGATGTTGCGCACGGGGAAGTCGTCTTCGAGCTCGAAACAGGAATTTGCATTTAATTACTGCGTGCTTGATGAAGCTAAAATCTCAGCTGTCTAAATTTGGCTTGTATGCTTGGACACTGCGTGCATATGGCGGTCACCACACCGCCCTCACCGCAGCTTTGCAGCTTGTATTGAGGTGCTGCAAAGCGAAGCTGAATAACATGCTTTCAAAGAGAGGTTCATGCTCCCACGGTGAACTCACATGAGAGAGCATTAGCCCCTAGGAAGTGGACAACACTAATACCGGGAATGCCTTCAGTTTCCGGGCTCGTTGAGAGGGCAGACTTGCTTCGCGGCTCCCACACCCGCAGAATCCGTTTCTCGCTAGTCGCCCGATTTTGACCCACTTTCATCATTATCCGGGAATGTTTGAAATGCCAAGTTGCGCATGGTGGCAGACGTAAGCACAACAACAATCAATAAGGAGGGTCAATAGCTATGAACCGAAGAGGGGAGGAAATTTCTCACCAATGTACACTTGACACGATATCGTCCAGCTATGTGTAATAATTAATACAGCACTCAGTGCGGAGTATGTCTGGCCCATATTATGCCAACACACCCTCATAACTAGAACAAGCGGCTCAAAGCTTGAGAAAGAGCCTTCAGCTCCTGAAAATGAACCACAACTAGGGGTAATCTTCGTAGCTCGGCTCTATCTCAAGAACTGTGCATCTTTATTGAGCATATGCGGCACATTCATGCTAGATGCGTAGGAGGATGCTCGAGAGGTTCTTGGTTGTTCTCTCAGCATTGTGAGGCAGACCATAATTGAGTTACAATACCCCGATCTAGCTTACTTCAACACCCTGGCGGCTTCCCCCACGCCCTGTAGTGTACCCTTACATTGCAATAGGAAATTACAGGTGTTGGACTTATGACACTCATATCCAATGCCTGGAGCACAAAAGCTGTATCTACATATATTTGGTGATGCAGAAATGTAATGTTGGCCACCTCTACTACACACCAGCCAGAATACGTTGAGGGTGTCCGGACATCCTATGTGATAACTGTTACAACACATTAGAGCTTGAATCTGACGTGCAGAGCACCATAAAGATAGTTGACCAGTTTAGCAAGCAGGGGCTCAATATGAAGCTCAGCTCTTGGCCGCTGGATTGAGCATCGGATCAGACTTGCTCTCCACTGGCTTGCCTTGTTCAGCGTTGGTTCAGGCCTAGAACATGCGAGACTGCCAACATCGCCACAACTGTGGCAGATGATGCTCAGGTCCCTGATGGTGATCAATGGGCACGCCACGACCTGAGATCGATCACAAGTCACATGGCAAATGTTATTGCCAACGCAGACACACCGTGTTCATATTCACTCGAGTCTCCAGGCAACAATCCAGCACTCATAGTATGCGCAACTTGATTTGGTGTCCTGCGGGCAGGGAAGTCTCTGAGCTAGCAAATATATAGAGCTTGATGTTGAGTCTCCAATGGCGCTGTCGAGATCTTGGGAATAAGATGGTGAACCAGCATTTGCAAGTCTATGCGAAACAGTAGTGCGGTCTGTGCTCAGCCGAATGTGAAGCGCTCACTGTTGGACTCTCACTGTGCGCGTCCAGGGAGTCCTATGCTTGCCGAAACCACTGTATGAGCTTCCGCATTCCGGTATGGTGTCGAGCTGCATAGTGCCCCAGCTGTAAACTTATCTTATGGTGGACATATACGGTCAGCGACATGAGCTGAGGAAGTCGCCGTCATGGTGGTTGGCAATTACCTTTTTCTACTTGAGTTGAAACACCTCTGTCCGTGCGCAATTGGCAATAAAGGGTGGAAAGACTGAATGGATAAGGAGTAGGAGCCGCAGCTTTCGGATAGTGAGAGAATGAGGGGTGCGCCAATGGTCCCGGATCCAGGCGATGATTTGATTTGCCGGTGCTCGCAGGAGTCAGACGAATCATACCCAATTGACGGCCACCACCAACCAAACACCGCAGCCAATGTCCTGCCTTTCGAGTCGTGGATGAAGAAGCGAATTCAGCAATATTTTCGGACACACACCGCGCACCCTTGGTGAACAGTGCCTGAAAGCAATTCCCTCTCCTGCTTCCAATACGAGTCCGATCCCTGCCCTGCGAATAGAAGACGCCACTTTCGCGCCGTGTGCGCTTGGAAGCATTGCCTCTCGATTCGGCGGCTACAACGTCCTCGGCGTCCACTATTGACAGCTGCCACTCTCGCTACCGCCCTTGTCCCACGCGAACGATGCTTTGATTCTGAGCCGGCTCCAGGACGTCTTCTATTCTCCCTGCGTCGCATCTTTGTCCATGGTCAGCTATCGAGGCTGTCAGGCCTTTTGAGCACACCTGAACGCCTACACCTTTCTCCATGAGAATGTCCGCCGGTCGGAGAACTGATCATGGCCCCATGACCCAGAGACAGGGCTTTAAAGGCCCGGCGTTTGCTGCTGCCTTTCAATACACAGATATGGACGAGTACCAGCATTCGCAGACCTCTCCCACCTATCCCGGTCTTCACAGTCTTTCGCCTCGACGACGTGCCGCACAGGCGACGGGTATGAGCGGGTACAATGCTAGCACGGATCTCCCACCACCCATATACGTTCGCGCACTCTACAACTACGACGCCGACGACCCAACCAGCCTGAGTTTCCGCCAAGGAGATATTATACAAGTGATAACCCAGTTGGAGAGCGGCTGGTGGGATGGCATAATTGACAATGTTCGCGGCTGGTTCCCGAGCAACTACTGCGCCGTCATAGATCCGGATGACCCCGAAGACGCAAATCGGACTGACGAGAGTGAAACCAGCGAACAATCCGGCACCGAAGACGAGTACGAAGATGAAGATGACTCGGATACACATGATCAGGATGACGATTCGGATTTACCCATCGAAGGTGCTATGCCGCAGAGTCAGGATGAAGCCGGGTTTTGGATACCCCAAGCCACACCCGATGGCCGCTTGTTTTACTTCAACACACGCACCGGGGTGTCGTCCATGGAACTACCGCTTGAAACGCCTTCCGTAGATGAGGACGGACCGCCAGATTCCTCCCACTTCCACATTCCTGCGCAGACAAGACCCCCGCCGGAGATGATGGCGGGCGGCTACCATCATGAGGAGGACTACGATGCCTCGTCTTCAGAAGTCGACGTTGAAAGATCTATAACCAGACAGAGGACAAAGGCAAGTGTTGAAACTACAATTGGCCCGACTATTTCAGCTATTGGAACCACTGCAACTTCATTTTCTGTACCACTTAATGGTCAGGTGCAAAGGACGGGTGCACCTCGTCACTTTACAGATGAAAGCAGCACGACTACTCCGACCTGGGAAAGCCTCGTTGACAATATGCGTGCTGCTATCGACTCCTACCGGGCTGCTATTCGCCGGAACGAGCGAGCTGAATATGTTCGCCGAGCTGAAGACATTTCAGATCATCTGAGAATGCTCCTCGCTGCCGGCTCTGGAACTACCGATAATCATTCAGGTAATCCCTCGATAATTTCGACAAACAAAGCACTATATCCACACTTCCGAGAAATGATGTCCAAGTTCTCGAAACTGGTTCTATCCTCTCATATTGCTGCCGCCGATTGGCCCGGTCCAGACGCCGGCACTAAATGCTTACAAGAAGCCGATGGGGTGATGCATGGCGTATATGGATATGTCGAGGTCGCCCGCCAGCAGCGAGGCGAAGAAATACCTCGTCTGGTCCCAGGCTTTGTCGCTGGAATGTCAACGGGGGGAAACTGGCAAGACAACAATATTGATGCTCAATTCATCGTAGAGGGTAATTCCTTCATTGATCAAAGCGACGATGAAAGCCGACCGAAGCCATCAACACCACTTGACAAGCTGTCCCTACGAAAACTCGAGGAAGCTCGCCTTGCACTTCTCTCAAGCATTCGACGGTTGGAAGACCAGCTACAGTACACCGAAAAAGTGATCACTCCAGCAAGACAAACGGCCATTGGAGACAGTATCTGCATGAGTGCAGGAGCTTTGATAGAACATTTCAGGCCTTGGATTGCCTTGGTTGAGTCGATCGACCTCACAGTATCAAGCAACACCTTCCAGAAACCGGCCCTCTTGGAATTTAGTACTCACAAGCAGAAGGTGTATGATTCGGTCGGAGAGCTGGTTGCTGTATGCCAAGCCACAACGGCACCTCTACCAGATGAATGGGCCGAGGTGAAGGGAGAAACGCTTGACACGCGGTTGGCAACCGTTCAAGCTGCGTGCAGGCAGTTGGACAATTACGTTTCGCAAGTGAACTATTCTTTGCAGCTTCTTGAGTCTGCTCCTGCCGGTTCTGGCAATAAGAGAGAGCATAGAATGACTGCACCGAGTGACAGCCTGCAAAACAATGCCCAGCGACTGAAAACTCTCGAGCGTCCTCAGCTTGCAGACGTGGGGCACTCCGCATCTTACACTGTAGGCCAGGATCCAGCGGACTTCAAAGTTAAACAGTTTAAGATGGATAAGGCCAGGGACTTCTTCGGCCAAGTACCACCAAAATCCTTGAATGAGGAAGACGATCTGGGCTATAATGCTGACGATCGGCCTTGGTTCCTACAGATGGAGCACGAGGGCGAACTTATGAGAGATGTCAAGACCAATCCGCCACAAGTCAAGAGTGGCACATTGGCTGGTCTTGTTGAGCAACTCACGAGGCACGATCGACCTGATCCTACCTTCAACGCAACTTTCCTCTTAACATATAGATCCTTCATCAGCGCTGCCGAACTGTTTCAATCCCTTGTCAAGCGATTTAATACACAACCACCGGCAGGTTTAAACCGTGAAGAAATGCTGCAATGGGAAGAGCAGAAACAAAAGCCCGTCAGATTCAGGGTGGTGAACATTCTGAAGACATGGGTCGAACATTACTGGATGGAAAGCAACGATGCTGAGAGCCAACAGTTGCTTGAGCGCATGAATGCATTCGCCAAAAACACTGTGACAAATGCCAAGATTCCTGGAGGGGCGCCTCTTGCAACAGTCATTGATCAACGGATGAAGGGGCAAGACACATCTGCCAAGAAACTCGTCCTGACACTGACCGGGAACGCACCGACGCCAATTCTGCCAAAGAACCTGAAAAAGATAAAATTCACTGACATTGATCCTCTCGAGTTTGCACGACAATTGACAATTGTGGAATCAAAACTTTACGGACGTATCAAGCCCGTCGAATGTCTTGAGAAGATCTGGGAGAAGAAAGACAGCGATGAGCATGGGGATCGAGCACCAAATGTCCGGGCTTTGATTCTGCATTCTAATCAAATGACCAATTGTGTGGCGGAGATGATTCTCAATCATACTGAAGTCAAGAAGAGAGTTGCTGTCATCCGGCATTTCATTGCCATTGCCGATGTGAGTAAACCAATTTGTTGTTCTGCGCTAAACTGACATGAATAGAAATGCCGAACATTGCACAATTTCTCGTCGTTGACAGCAATTGTTTCAGCCTTGGGAACTGCCCCAATTCTCCGCTTGAACCGAACCTGGGCACAAGTTCCGAACAAAGTCAAGGACGTCTTGGAACATATGCGAGCGCTGATAGCTAGCACAAAGAATTTTAGTCGCTACCGGGAAGCACTACACGCCGCGAATCCACCTTGCATACCTTTCCTAGGTGTGTATCTGACAGATCTGACTTTCATCGAAGATGGTATTGCGTCGATCGTCAGAAATAGTGAGAACATCAACTTCACAAAACGGACAAAGACAGCAGAAGTAATTCGTGACATCCAGCAGTACCAGAATGTGCCATACACTCTCACTGAAGTCCCAGAGCTTCGGGATTGGATCTTAGACAACATGCGAGCAGCGTCAAATGTGCACGAGATGTACAACAAGAGCTTGCAAATCGAGCCGAGAGAACGAGAAGAGGAAAAGATTGCGCGATTGCTTTCTGAATCAGGCTTCCTGTAGACGAAAGAACATTGTTGGGAGGACAAGGAATTGAAGCAATCATCTTTGATACGACACAAATTTTCGACCTTCCATCTTGGATATTTATTTTTGCACTTTGTGGCCTGAAGAGGATCGACCTACTGTTTCTGACGACCTTCTGGCTGGCACAAAGGGTTTTAGTGAGACACGTATGATGAGGTAATGGCCAATCATTTACGAAATGATTCTAGGTAGGACAGGAGTATATGCAGGTCAATCACAATGCATGATACTATTGAATTCTAACACACTTTTTTGACCTGTAATGGACATGCGGTTCTAACATTGAGAGGAAGCTGTTCTTAAAGTCTAACATCATCAAAAAAAAACCAGCTGACAAGAACCAGATCATGCGACTAACACTAAGTGTTGGTTCTCCAACTCTCTGGCGCAAGTCGTGTTTTCAATGTTTGCAGGTTGGTCGTCAATGTCTAAAAAGCCGTGTGCCAAAGCCAAGCATCGCCTCCTGAACGCTGTATGAACAGAGAGCGTCGACGGGCATGGCACGTCCGTGTCGCACAGCTCCTGTATTCAGTCTTCCGCTTTGAGTTGAATCCCCGGGTACACACACATGCATGTCTTCCATGTACGTACCCGTTGGCTATAGCTGTCAACATGCACATGGTGTCCGTGCAACCTCGAGTCAACGGACGTGCACAAATCAACACACCCCGAAGACCTCATATTTCGAGCCAAGGTGTCTTGAATCGGCCTGCCATCCATGCCGACCATTGCAAATTGGACATGACTTATTTCTCGGGGTTGCAAATCTGCTCAGCGCCGTTCCCTCTCAGACTCAAAAATACATCCCGTCCCTTTCTGGCCCGTACATACCTCGACGGTATTAACTGATCTTACACAAGATCCAATGAGTTGCCAGCATTCGTCTGGTCATGGATCGTGTTCCTATATCGCTTTCTGCTAACAGACCCGCGCAATCTTGTCCGGTTGAAACCGACTACTGTTTATTTTGTGCTGCAGGTACACTAGCCAACAGCCCTTATCAGTGCCGCTTCGTGTATTTGCTCTACCCCATATTCATAGCCGTCTCCCGTCACCATCCCGAGGTTTGTGGGAGATGTTGATCAACAAGAGCACAAACGACATATGAACTCGACTCTCGGCCTTACCCTGTCGCTCTTTTCAACATTCACTTTTCCACGGTTGCGAAGCCAAAGGTTGTATCACTGATTGCCTCGAGTCGTATGTAGGATGGAGTATGACAACAGTGGCCGGGACGATCGAAGATATGGCAATACAGGCCCTGGGACCATACTCAACATCGTTTCTGCGGTCGGCGTAATACTCGGCTTTCTACTCCTTGTCAACCGGCTGTACTGGAGGTGGAAAAAGGGTACACCAGGACTCGATGATATACTCATCATGGTCGCATGGGTGAGCACAATCAGTCGTGTGTATGGCCTGGCTAACGACAACAACCAGATATTCCTGTTGGTTTTGGGCATCGTGAGTCTCAAGGCGGTCGACTTTGGCTATGGACGAAAACAAGCAACGTTGACAAGGACAGAAGCATCAGACGCCGAACGAGTAAGTCTTTTCCTTGTCTACTTCACATCTACGCTTCTGCTCGTCCAGCTATCCCACCAGTCAAAAACCATGCTGATATGTCCTCCTACATCAGCTCTTCTACATCTACCAAATCTTCTACAAACTAACCATCAACACCTCCAAACTCTCCATCCTAACCCTCTACCTCCGCGTCTTCGACACCAAAGACTGGTTCGGACACCTTACTAAGACCCTCCTCTTCATCGTAACAGCCTACACCTTCTCCATCCTCATGGCAAACATCTTCATCTGCAGCCCTATCTCCCTCTACTGGGACACGAGCCCTGCAACCACAACGACCCAATCTGCCGTGTCACTTCGCAAGTCCTCCTGCATCAACATCCTAGCGTACTGGTATGCCAGTAGTCTCTACAACATCCTCTCCGAAACACTCATGCTATTTTCCGTGCTCATCCGGATCTGGACTCTTCCCTCACACTCCCAGCCCCCGATTCTCCAGTTCCGGCAGAAAGTGAATTTGACCATCGTCCTGGGTCTCGGCGTGTTCACCACAGTCACCGCCATTCTACGCATGACGACGCTGTCCTCAACAGCAATGTCATCGGACAAAACAGGGGGCACGTTGACAAGCACGATCTGGAGCAGCATAGAAGCCGGTCTCGGAATCGTGGTCGCGAATCTGCCGATGATGAGGCAACTGCTCAGATGGCGAGGATGGTGCGGCGGACGGTGGTTCAGCAGCACAGCAGGGAAGAGCCGGGACCACTCAAGGAGGCGAAGTAGCCGGGGCGGCCGGCACCAGCGGACGACAGGACAGGAAAACAGAAACGGGAGTGTCACCAACACCGCTGAGAATGGACAACAGATATACCTGCAACGGCACTTCGAGCGAAGCGTCGTGATCAGCCAGGGCGGCTCCGATGACGACGACGTCGAGGCCCGAAACTCGGATTATCGGCATGTCGAGTTCCAATTGCGATCTGCCAGCTGCTCTCCAAAAACAGGTCAGAGGAGCAGAAGTAGCAGTGGCACATCACAAAGCAAGGAAGGATGTCACGTTACTTGCGGTGGTGGAACAAGCAGTAGCAGTGCCGCACCATCGTTCACGTCCACGACAGCACCAACGCAGCCTGTGCCGATAGTCAAGACCGGTACTGAACCTAGCTCGATTAGTCTGTCGTCGTCGCCGACGATCGTACAGCCGCTTGTGGCAGCACATATCAGGACGCTGTAGAAAGCGAGTTTGTATTGGGAGAGATTGTTTCACGTAGCGTTGTGTTGCATATGTCGTATGGTATTGTACTGTAGTGTGGGATATTCATTTAGTCGTAGCCAATTGAAGCTTTTAGTGAGAGTTGGATCTGTAGATGAACCACAGACCTCCCCTCCTCTGAATCACATCCAGGTTGAACAGTGGATATACGAAAGTAGCTAAGCTGCGGTGTTCGATCTTGTCCCTGCTAGGGAGGCTAGAAGATATAAATATGAATCATAGCATAACTCTCGATACATCATCAGTTTCTAAATGTTCTCCTATTCAGCTGTTCAATGTACGTTTGAAGGTAGTGAACGGGTCACTGTGTGAAGTAAGAGATCAATTTCGAGTACGGTGAACCTATACTAGCATCTCGTGTAATGCCGCTGCGCATTGCGGTGTCTACAAGCGACTCGCTCGTCTGAATTTGTTCATAACAGCTGTAGACATCGTATCGTACTTTGAGGGGTTGTCAACCACTGTAGATGAGGTATAACAGTAGTATGTTTGGCGATTTTATGTCTACGGATGTCGTACAAGGTTGCATTTGCCGGTCGTACTTTATCGGTGCAAGATAGACATGGAATAATTATAAAGAGCAGGCAGGAGAACGTTGGATTTTTGAAACACTTCAATTAGCGTCTACACACTTCTCCTCGTTCTATCATCATCGTTGTCCAGCCACATGACTGAGACTGAGGTATCTTGTATCATCTCGATCACAACATGCTCTAGAATCATGCTCAAAACCAAAGCAGAAGTTGAAGTAGATTTTGAAAATCACCCCCTTTGTTCTGGTCAACTAAGTGCCAGGACTTTGTTGGATGTCCACCACATGTCCCGCTCAAATATCAAAACGCCAGGCCATCCATCCATGATCATGTAAACATGCATTCAATATTTTCCCCGTCCAATTCAATAGCTTACATGCTGACCTCGACACGACCCTCGTTACCTGGGCCACCCTTGGCAAGGGTTGGGAGGAGGTAAGTGATGTCGTCCCATGGATGTCGGTAGAGACCAGTTCGCAGTCTCTTTTGATCGAGGTAATGAGCAATGAGACCGATGGATCGGCCGAGGACGAAAAGACCGTTAAGAACACCCATTCGGAGGTAGTCCTCAGCTTCTTCGGGAGAGAAAGCACCGCAGTTTCGCATGAGATCAACGAAGCAGACAGCAATGCAACCATCAACGTTCAGGATCAGGTTGTCCTTCTTGGAGGTGGTGACAGTCTCGACGGCGAGGGCGTAGTCGAGCATTTTATGGGAGGCGAAGTTCTTGAGAACGAACTCCTTGACAAGCTCGACACGAAGATCGGGGTTGTTTCGGGACTTGATTCTGTGGCCAATACCGGGGATGAGCTTATTCTCCTTTCGCATGGTATCGACGAATTCTCGGGGGCTCATGCCCTTATCAAAAGCCTTAGTGAACTCCTCAGCGGCACCATCAAGCGCACCACCGAAGCGGGTACCGATGGTCAAAAGACCGGCAACCAAGGAAGAGATCAAATCCTTGCCAGCACGAGTGGTAATGATGGTGTTCATGGCACCAGACACGGCTGGACCGTGGTCAGCTGTAAGCATGAGAACCATCTCCAAGAACTTGTTGGCATAGACTGGCAGTCTTCGTCGGAACCATAGAAGGGACATGACACCACCGATACCGATCTCCTCTTTGAAGACGTCGGAAATTGGCATACCTGCGTACAACAATTCTTGACCTCTGTCGTCGGAGATGGTGGAGATAAAGGCAGCTGGCTTTCGGATGAGACCGAGTTCCTGGGCCCAGGAGTAATCCATTGGGATTTTTGGCACAACTGGCTCGGCGGCTGGCTTGATGGTGCCGTCCTTGACAAGCTTCTGGTAGACGGACTTGAGCAGAGCTGGCATGTCCTCAAATGTATCTGGCACGAAGAAGCCGGCCTCCTTCATGGACTCGTTCTTGACGACAGCAGTCTCGAGCTGAGAGTTGGCAGAGGCACCGGCGTGGCCGAACTGGACTTCGGTTTTGAACATGCTGGCGCAAGTACCGATGGCCCAAGCAACAATTGGTTTTGTGATTTGACCATTCTTCACAGCTTCGATGACGCGATATTCTTCAACACCACCGACTTCGCCAAGTAGAAGCAAAATCTTGCATTCTGGCTCGGCCTGGTATCGAAGCAAGTGGTCGATGAATGTAGTACCGGGATATCTATCACCACCAATGGCAATACCCTCATACACACCATCGGTGTTCTGAGCAACAATGTTGTTCAGCTCGTTAGACATACCACCAGACTTGGAGACATATCCAACTGAGCCCTTTCGGTACAACTTGGAGGCCACAATGTTGTCCATCATACCACCAGTGTTACCAATCTTGAATGCACCGGGCTTGATACCACCAACGGTGGCAGGTCCGATGATCTCGATGCCCTTCTCTTTCGCAACGACCATGATCTCACGGGCTCGTCGCTCCGGGACACCCTCGGCAATGATGGCGATCGATCGAATCTGAGGGACGTTCATGAGTTCCATAGTGGAGCTGTAAACGGATCGGGAGGAGGCGAAGTTGACGACGGTGTCGACTTCTGGGTGCTTCTCAAAAGCTTTCTCCACTGACTGGTAGACAGGTAGGAGAGTCTCGCTGGTGCCCCAGTACATCTTGCTGACGAACTGGCCACCAAAGGTGTAGATGATGCCGGCTACGGAGGGTGTTGATCGCTTGCAAATGAAGTCGAAGTCGAGCATGCCCTGCACAGCTTTGGGCTGCATACCACTGTCTCGTTGTTAGGTCTTGCTTATGATCTCGTGCCTGACTCTGCTTACTAGACGAAACATCTGGTCTTGTTGTGGAAGAGAGCGTGTTGCAGAGGGCTCATCGCTCTGGAAGGAGCCTCGAACCTGCGGATGTTGTCGTTGGCCGACATTGGCACCTCAGAATCTGGTGTGCTGGCGCCATTGACACTGATCTTTGGGGCACCGTTGGTGAGAGGTGATGGCCCGCTCATGTTGGATGTGTTCTCGCTGTAGTCTGTTAGGCCCATGGTGTTAGTATACCAGTACACTCGTCAATTGTGTAGTAGCAAGAAAGTCGGTCGGAGAAGTGATATACAGGACGTGTGCTAGAAGTTTGGATACTCACAATTCAAAAGACCGTTCTCAGAGGAGGAAGTGAATTGTTGAGACGAAACTGCTTCGGAATTTCAGGTGGATGCTTGGAGAGAAGTGAGGATATGTTGGATGTGTCTATGAGAGTCGGGACAACAAAGATCTCAAGCAGGCTCTCAGATATTGGGAAAACTGACACGGTAAGGAAAGTTGAAGCAGTGACGAGGCTAAAATCTACACTCCTCCACGACTGGCGATTATGGTGGGTGAGCCAGCAAGGGCAAGGTGCAGTTGGATTTGTTTAGCGCACATCTAACATTCGTAGTGGGGGTCCACGGATAGTTTGGTCCTTGACTGATGGCCGTGTTGAGAGTCCGCGTTAGTCTGTTCAGCTGCACCTCTGCAGGCGACTTGGGCCAAGAATAGCATAGTTCGACCCCAATCCTACGAGCTGATGAGCAGCCTGAGGTTTTCTGACGCTTCTGGTCTGCCTCAAGTTGAGTTTCCTGATGTTTCACCGCCAGATATGGCTGGGCCGGCATGGTACCACACACGACAGTTCGGAGTCCGAGTGCCTATCGATGGTCTTGCCGTAGTGATTATCGGCATTAGCCACGCCTGGGAAAAAGATAGTGTCTTCTTTTACGAGATACGACGATAGCTTTTCAATGACTGGAGTGGTAATTCGTTCACTGTAGCACTGGTGGATTCGTGGCATTGAATGTTGAGACCCGAACACACCTGGTTGCTAGGACTGGACAACCACGTTGTTTTCGCCAGGGCCTCTGCAAAGCTCCCCAATTTCTTCAAAACAGAAATTTCTGGAGGGGCTGCTTACCAGGAACGTGCGTCATTGACGGCCCTAGCGGGAGCTGACCGCCTGTCTCGGTGAAGGCTTTCTGCCCCAGGCTCCACTCCAGATTTAGTTGCCGCTAAGATGATCGGTCCCCTGCAAATGTGGCAGCGGGAGCATTGATGAGAGCCCTCCAAAAATGAGCCAACACGATCAATTATTGTTGTCGAGACTCGAGAGCGTAGCGACATCTTTTCCACGAAATCTGACATTGCAATCTTTCCAAAACAGCCCGGTCTGTGTGAGTCTTCTTCCCTCCGCAAACATTACTTCCACTTGCTCTTTCCAAGTTGTTCACTTCTTCACTTGAACACTACTTGAACCACTGTATCCAAACTCTCTACCCTCAACCTCACCGCTACCACATCCAACATGTCTGCGAAATCTATCCTTGAGGCCGATGGCAAGGCAATCCTCAACTACCACCTCACTCGAGCCCCCGTCATCAAGCCTACTCCTCTGAAGCCCTCGGCTGTACACAACCCACCACCAAAGCTAGCATCTCTATACTTTCCGGAGGACCAGACCGTCGAGTCTGTCCTTGACCAAGCCGAGGCCACATACCCATGGCTGAAGGCACCAGGCGCCAAATTTGTCGCCAAGCCAGATCAGCTCATCAAGAGAAGAGGAAAGAGTGGTCTGTTGGCTCTGAACAAGACATGGCCCGAAGCAAGAGCCTGGATTGAGGCAAGAGCAGGAAAGGAACAGAAGGTCGAGCACGTTGTTGGCATGCTTAGACAATTCCTTGTCGAGCCATTCGTGCCGCATCCTGCCAACACTGAATACTACATCAATATCAACTCAGTCCGTGATGTAAGTTACCCCTCCATAACCAAGAAGCACTCTGCTGACATCTCCAGGGTGACTGGATTCTGTTCACACACGAAGGTGGTGTCGACGTCGGTGATGTCGATGCCAAGGCCGAGAAGATCCTCATCCCAGTCGATCTTAAGAAGTTCCCGTCGAACCAGGAGTTAGCAGCTAGCCTGCTGAAGAAAGTGCCGAAGGGCATCCACAACGTCCTGATTGACTTCATTGCCAGACTGTACGCTGTATACGTCGACTGCCAGTTCACCTACCTCGAAATCAACCCTCTTGTCGTTATTCCTAACCAAGATGCCACGTCCGCAGAAGTTTACTTCCTCGATCTTGCTGCCAAGCTCGACCAGACCGCTGAGTTCGAGTGCGGTGTGAAATGGGCCATTGCCCGAGGCCCAGCTGCTCTCGGCCTGCCAACTGCACCCTCAGCCAGCGGCAAAGTCACCGTCGACGCCGGCCCACCGATCGAATTCCCAGCTCCTTTCGGACGAGAAATGACCAAGGAAGAGAAGTACATCTCCGATATGGACGCCAAGACTGGTGCTTCCTTGAAGTTGACAGTCTTGAACCCTAGTGGCAGAATCTGGACCCTAGTTGCTGGTGGTGGTGCTTCCGTCGTGTACGCTGATGCCATTGCCTCAGCTGGCTTCGTCAGCGAACTTGCCAACTACGGCGAGTACTCAGGTGCTCCAACCGAGACCCAGACATACAACTACGCCAGGACCGTTCTGGATCTGATGCTGCGAGCGCCAATGCACCCAGAAGGCAAGGTCCTTTTCATTGGTGGTGGTATTGCCAACTTCACCAACGTTGCAGCCACCTTCAAGGGTGTGATTCGAGCTCTCCGAGATGTTGCACCAGTCCTCAACGAGCACAAGACCCAGATCTGGGTCCGACGTGCTGGCCCCAACTACCAGGAAGGTCTTAAAAACATTAAATCGGCTGCTGAGGAGCTCCAGCTCAACATGCACGTCTTCGGTCCGGATATGCACGTTTCTGGTATTGTGCCATTGGCTCTTAGCGGCAAGACCACCACTGTTCCTGAATTCGGTCTCGCGTAAGCGTGTGACAAATCGGAAACGGTTTTCGCAATTGTATGACAAAATCTGCTTTTTCTTACATAGAAAGCGCCTTGAATTGACTTGATGAAGGATGGGTGGATGAAGCATAAGTCTGGACAGGCGATCGGGGTCTTCAAAGGTTTGATCCTCTATGGTTTCAGGCTTCCCGGCGTTGATTGCCCTTGATATTGAGCTTCGAATTGGAGTATTTTCAGCTTGCCATGAGATGGACGACGAGGACGTGGTGGAGCGATGCTCGACTGTCTGCATGGGAAATGATAGACATGAGGTAGATAATGCAAAATCACCAACAAATCGTGCAATTTTAGTCCATTTTCGTTGGCACAAATTTCAGTTTGCATATATTGAATTGCATTCATCCCATGCTTCACGCGCGCCGTATGTTGATGACACAATGATATCGTCTCGAACCATGAACGCCTGGCCTCTCTCTACAGACTTCCGCGCATCGATTGCCCCTTAAAGTTGACATATTCCAGATCAAACCTAGATCCGAAAACACTTCGTACCCTGATTGACATCAGGTTTTCGTGACAGTCCACATGCGTTCCTATCCCCTATCCGCCTAGTTGAGCCCGTGCCAGCAACCATCCCTCCGTTCGCTTACCGCGAATCCGTAATATGCAGTCCTACCCGATTCCCAGTCGTGCTCAGCAAATCCGTTCTATTTCGTGTCATGCATCATATTCCGGCGTCGTCCTTCCAGAGTCATGTCCTTCCCAGTTCCTCACATTCCCGCTTCGTGGGCCATCGTTAAACCCTAAAAAATCGTTGCTACGTCTAGTAAATAGTTGTGGATCATCCTCAATCCGCCGTAAGGAGCTTGCCGCCGCCTAACTCATCCACATACGCAATCTTTCCTGTCACTCTCTCTTCGCCCTTCTTTCCACTCTGTTCCTTCGCATCCTCCTTCAGCAGTACGGCGAGCACCTCCATCGGTGGGTGCAGACCGAGTGACTGTGCACGTTTCCAGCGTTGCAGTCTTGCGATGCCGATGCATGGACCGTATTCGGACGAGAGGTCGAAGTGACGAAGGATTTTTTCGTGCATGTGGATGTTTTGTTGGTGGACTGTGGAGAGACAGGTTAGCATGTTTGCCGTTCTAGGGAAGGTGGGGGAGGGGTAGGTTGATTATGTAGATTTGTGGAAAGGGGGGTACGGAAGGAGGAAGGGTTATTTACCACGCGGCGCTAGTCTCGAGTCTTCTTCTCGCTTCCAGTATTTCTTGACTTGTGCATCTGAGATCTTTTGGGCCTCCTTCTCCACTGCTTCATATGACAAGTCCTCGTCGTCATCGTTTAGTGACCGTCTAGCTCGTCGTTTTGATTTAGCGCGGGATGGACTAGGTATGATTCTGACCGGCGATTCTGCTTCTGGAAGTGGCGCTTTGCCCTTTCCTGATGTCGGTAGGGCCTCTGCTGGTTCGGGTGTGCTTTGTTTTGCGATTTCGGCTGTGATGATCTCCTCTGCTGGCTCATTGAGCTTTGACTTTGCGGCTCTTAGGGCTGCGGACGAGTCGGCTGGTTTGGTCACTCGATTCTTAAACGTGAGCTTCGACTGGCTGGCTGCGGTTGGGCCTGATTGAGCCCTTCTGGTCTTGGGCGCCATTATGGTTGAGAGTCACAGATTGGGGGTGTGAGGATAGATTAGAGTGTCCTTGCGCAAGTTGAGGACATACAATGTGCGCTCAGATGAATGACACGTTACTCAGAATTTGGGTCGTGATTGTAAGCAAGGATGAGATCAATGCATGCAGTATAACGTGAATTGAAATAGCACTGTGGTCAAGTTGCAAGTTTGGACATTGACAAAGGTGTGGTATGTGGTAATGTCTCAGCATGAATGGAGCTAAAATCGTCACCGGGGTGACGCCATGATACATCGTGGAACCACTTTACGCGTTGACGCGATTGTGCAATCATGATTTCCACTAAAGTATTTTGCAGTGTGCCTAAGTTTCGTTTCTATTTCACGTTTGCAACCTTCAGAGCATCAGCAACGATTTCGACCATCTCTAGCACCTTCTCTTCCTCGAGTCTCTTCCCTGCTAGCTGAAGCGAAACTGGCGCTCCATGGTAGAAATCTGCGTCATATTCCGCTTGGATCCGGCCGTCAATATCGCTCAACTGATGGAATGCCTTCATATCCCGACCTGGATCCAGTGCTTTATCTGAAAATGTTACTGGGAAGGTGCATGCTGGAAAGTCGAGGAAGTTGAAGACACCGGTATATCCGACATAGAAGTTGCGTTGAGTCTCTCCTAACCTTGGTGCTGCCCAAGGAGAAATTGCCATAATGATGCCATCGATTGGTGGCTTGTCAGCTGTCGCAGTGGCATTCCAGTCATCGAGAAATTGTTGTTGAAGCAAGTTGCGCTGAAGAACGCGCTGTCTCATTTGTGTCATGTTGAGCTCAGCTTTAGCAGCAAGGGAATATCCCTCCATGCTCGGAAAGACAGGCTCCCCATACGGCTGAAGCACTTCCGAGATCGCCGTGCCTCCGAGGTCATAGAATGATGCCACAAGAGTCCTAACGATAACCGGGTGAAGCTCAGGGTTCCAATGTACAATCTCATGGCCGGCTGCTTCAAGGACTTTCTGTGTCGTTTCAAGTGCACGTTGTACAGGTGGGTGAACATGGCAAAGACCATCATGATTTCCGATGAATCCTAGTCGTAGCTTTCGTCCTCTCGGTTGAATTATGTCTTTTCGCCACGGGATTGGCAAGCATTTGTGGTCGAACTGCCAAGGAGCAACAGTGGGCGATAAGACTGACTCACAGTACAACTTCAGCGACTCCAATGATCTCGACATCGGCCCGTTCACAGCAAGAACTAACTCAATCCCACTGATGAGGTCAGCTCTGAAGGGCATGAAGATTGTTTGATCTTACCTAATTGATGGTTGTCCTCCTGTGACCGGGAACCTTCCGAAAGATGGCTTGAGTCCATACAGATGACACCATCCAGCAGGAATACGAACGCTTCCACCGATGTCAGTACCAACTCCCAATGGCGAGGCCCTGAAAGCAATCAGTGCACCTTCACCACCACTGGAACCGCCAGGACTGAGCTTTCTGTGGTGTGGATTAATACATTCTCCCCAGACGTTATTGTTCGTCTCCATCATCATCATGGCAGTTGGGATATTCGTCTTGCAATAGAATACAGCTCCGAGACTGCGCAGGATATTGACAAGCACAGCGTCTTTGGTTGTTGGTATGTTGGCGAAATGTGCCAGGCCTATGGAAGACGGATGTGGTGCAGTTATGAATGAGTCCTTAAGTGAGATAGGAAGTCCGTGCAGTGGCCCTACAGTCTTTCCCGTGTTCGCCATGTAATCGTCCAGATACTTTGCTCTTTCCATGGCTTCCGAGTATAGCACTTCTGTCAGGCAGTTGGTGAGTTCTTGCGCGAAAGCTGACGCTTTGCAGAAGGCCTTTGCAACCTCTAATGCTGTCCATTTACGCTCTTTGATGTTGTGAAGGATTTGAAGTGCTTCAGACTGGATGATATCGAGTTCGCTAGCATCGTAGTATTCTGACTTCAAAGCATATTCTACGAGGTTATTGGGGAGTGTGCTCTCGTCCACCTTTGGAACATGGAAATATGCGTCAATGTTGGCGGCGCGTCTCTTACGAGCGATGGCCGATATTTCTTTATAATCTGTAGAGGCCATGTTGAGGATAGAAGCGACCGTCGAACACAACTGGTCATACAGGGAAGCACAGTGGCAGTTGTGGTATACGAACTACTTTATATGTTCCCTTTGGGTTTTTGGACACTTTTATACCCAACCTCCATCGTGAGGAGGACTACTTCTTTACCTGTCGCACCAGTATTGGCAGGCAGTCATGGTTGGAGTAGATGGCTGGACACGATCTCGTTCGCAAGCATTTTGCACTCGCACAAGGCCGCTGATGCTCCTTGCGGAGTTCGATCAATTTGGAGACGCAGAATGCTCAACGTCAAGGAGTTGCTTAGTCACATCCCACCTCTTCCTGTCAGGGAGAAGCCCGCAGTTTGATAAGATAAAGCCTAGCTCCACTATGCAATTCCTAGCGTGTTTGCCTGCGCGAGAGTCTGCATCAGCCCAAACCAGAAAAGCATTCGATGGCAGAAACATGTCTGTAACGGTAAGTCATTTCGAAGCTGTGGCTCACGTCTGAAAACATGCGCTAATACATTCCAGCTACACACTTCCCACGGTGACCTCAAGATTGAAGTCTTCTGCGAACTTGTGCCCAAAACAGCCGAAAACTTCCTCGCATTGTGCGCGTCGGGTGCCTACGATGCCACGCCATTCCACCGTATGATACCCGACTTCATGGTCCAGGGCGGAGATACGTCACAGTCACCACGGAACAGCGAGGAAAATCCTATCCAGAAAGGCGGTGCATCCATATGGGGCGGATACTTTGAAGACGAGATTAAAAGTCCGGCTTTGCGACACAACGTCCGAGGCGTGGTGTCAATGGCGAATAAAGGACCGGGAACAAATGCGAGCCAGTTCTTCATCACCTTTAAGGATGCAGCCCACCTGGATGGGAAGAACACAATCTTTGGTAAGGTTATTGATGGTGCAGAAGAGGGCGGAACCCTGGAAAAGTTTGAGGCTGTGGAGGTCGACAAGAAATACCGGCCAAAGTCAGAGAAGATATTGCTGAAGAATATTACCATCCACGCAAATCCGTTGGCTGGCTGAAGGCCGAGAATGCGGTCGATATCGATGAAGACGATGAAGGTCTCCCAGCAAAGTGTGTTGTATTTCAGTGGCACGGAATGAACACGGAGGTCACAATACTCACCCAGGGCGTGTTC
Organism: Neophaeococcomyces mojaviensis; assembly: GCA_030247915.1. NCBI lineage: Eukaryota > Fungi > Ascomycota > Eurotiomycetes > Chaetothyriales > Neophaeococcomyces > Neophaeococcomyces mojaviensis. The sequence continues at coordinate 131,296 of JAPDRQ010000007.1, forward strand.
AGCCCCATCCGAACAACTCTGCAAGCGACATGCATTAAGAGGCTGTTGCTGATCCACAGGTAATCATTGATAGGAAATAGCTTGGACGGCAACCTGAAAACTAGCACCGGGCGAAGCACTGCGACTTGGCACTGTGATTGGCAAGGATGCCATCTTAGGCCCGAAGCGTGATTCCAAACCCTTCGTTGAGGCCAGAACAGAACTTTCCGGGCCTGTATCGTAGCTTCTCACACATAGGTCTAGGCTATGATTACCTGGTCAGACCGTTAACTGTAAACACTTCTCTAGTCGATCCTAAGCAGGTGGGCCGACTCTCCATACGTGGAGTCCTCGTAGGCGTCTGATATTGGGATGCGGCCGCCCGAAGCAGATAGTACACCTTAAGTGGATTGCGGACGTCGGTGAGCTAAGTGTGCGATGTAAGACTGCCTATATTGTCCGATCAGTGGCATGGGTATGATGCTTGAGAAGGGGAAGGAAGGAAGGAAGCTGTGGTCTCTGCAGCAATTGCTATGAGACCTGACGTAGACACGTAGACGTAGATGGCTTGGTATACCTAAACCCCGACACCGACCTGGCATGGCCACCACATCTGGCCGCATTGTCGATTATTCTATGCACTCTCTCCCACTAGCACTCTTCGCTCGAGCGTGAAACTATCACTACCGCCTCCAGTGTTGCGCATCGTCCGTGTCCGGAACACGATTAAGACAATCAAGCTGTGGTCAGAGTAACACAAAGAACGAGACGCCGGATCGCGCCTTGTCTACGTCAAACGAAGCGCTTCGCTGAATTAGGTCCCGACCAGGAACTCATGCGCTGCGCGACGCATTCCGCAGTCGATCACATGTGACAGGGACTATCGATGGTAGCAAGTCTTCATGGGCATCCAACCGCGTTCCGAAAGCACGTTGTCGCATTGCAATCAGCATCAGTCGTGCCTCGTCACCCCTCCAGTGCCCGCCGTCCGTAAGGCTCAGCTCGATGCTGCCCAGAGACATCCAGTGAAGAGCAAAAGATGAGCGCAGCTGTGCGGATAACAGGTAGACCAAATACGAACTTTCTTGTTGGCTATCCTGGAATTTCTGCGACTTTGGTGAGCAAGCCTTGACTCCTCCTCTGACTACAACACTGATGTGTGATTGATTCGCTAGCCACGGATAGAGGGCACAGTCGAAATCCGACCGGACAAAGGCGTGACCGCGCCAGTCAAGATCTCCATAGTAACCATTTCGCTACAGAGACGGGAGAGCATACATCCTCATGCCGACTCAGTCACAAAGAAGCATCTGGCGGCGCCCAGGAAGGAGTCAACCGAGACAGTGGGGAAAGAGATGCTGTTGTTCCGCTGCCAGGCCGGGAAAGACCATGAAGATATTATGATAATGGACTTGCCCTTCGTAATATTCATCCCCTTCGGTCGAGGTGGACAGGAAACTGCAAGAAGGGTACCGCCGGGGAGCCTGGTCCTTCCGCGGAGGACTGCTGAAACATATTACGAACTCGTGGTCATGATAGGATTTGGCGGAGGTACTCAGACTCGACAGGCCTTACCCATACCCATAGTACGATATGACACATTATCAACCTTCGGAATGTACAATCGACCCGAATCAAACGAGAAGGTTTCAGATCACCTGGTGACGTTGGGTATTCAATTGCCCAGGTGGTCATATGGCCCGCTCGACCCAGTCAGTGTGTACATCAAACTCATGCCGAATCCAGACTGGATGCACAAGGCGAAGAAGGTCACCATACAGAAAATCACGATCAGCATTGAACAAGAAGTAATTTACAACCACGAGGGTGATGAACCTCAACGGAAAGGACAGACGTTAATCAAGAAGCAAGAAGTCGTAGGAATCAAGATGCCAGAATCCGGCTACTTCACCAATCTTGGTCTGGTTTTTCCCTCAGAAGACAAAAGAGATGCGAACGGTGTGTTACCGCGAGCGAACTCTAGATTTCCATCGTTTGCGGTGAACGGCTTCACAACCACTGCTGGACTCTACAAGGTCGAGTATTATCTCAGCTGCAAGGTATGTCCTCATTTCATCACCATTGATTCTGACTAACACCACTAGGCTCATTTGGGTGGCGCCAAAGACATTGTCGTCAATCAACCAATAGTCGTGTGCCCGCTAGACCATGCCGGTTGCAAGGCTGAGATGGAAGCCATCGAACAGTCCGCTCGAGATGCTGCAAATGTCAATGCAGAAAACCCCATGTTGCCCCTTGCAACAATCATACGGCCAACAGACACCGATGCGTATAAAAGTGTTGGTGTGGCCGTAGTTGGTGGTTCTAAAAGACCTCTAATCGAATGAACCATGGCTCACGCCAATACGACGGCGCATATCTAACTCGACATTATACTTCACTACCTAGCCGGAAATTAACTTGACCTTCGTCTATCACAACGACTGCTTCGATCGAACACGCCTGCGAAGACTGGTAGTCAGACGGCTGTCCTTGAAAGAGAAGGAAATAAGCTGTGGTGTTTGGATGAACTTGGGCGTCGAAGACCATGTCACCTTCAATGACACCCATTATAGGATGCGGAATCTGAGGCATCTGGTGATGAGTACTGACGACACAGACGGATAATGATACTCCTATGATTTTATGTGAGGAAGCATTTGGCGCTTGGGAGTAGAAAGCAACTCCAGCTTGGACAGGACTTCACGATGGTTTCTCTTCCAGTGAGAGGTTCGATAGAAGATCCTCGAGGTTGGCCTCAGTAGTATCAACTTGGAGCTTTTGCATGTTCTCGTTGAAGTATGCCTGCATAATCTCGCTTGCGGCTTTGTATTGTGGTGATGAGGTGCCCCAAGTATTGCGGATGTTGTTGAGGTTTCCACGGATGAAATCGAGGACTGCCTCGATGAGTTTCATAGTGTCTGCGTCTGGCTCTTGCTTGGTTGTGGTGGACTTGAGCATGGTGTCTACAGGATTATCGCGCGACCTTGGATTCATGAATTGTGGTTATTGAAGTATTGAGAGGCGAAATTTGCCCAAATCTCCTTAAGTCCTGGACAGAAGCTTTCATCAGACAGCCTAAGATCTCTGTCACGGTTCAATGCCGGACGAGGCAGTGTCAATGATAGTTTACTGTTGATGCCTGATGACCAAAAGATCAAGAGGTGTTTCCACCCCACCTTCTGGAAGCTTTTCTTTCTCGCAAATGTAAACGCCATACCCATCTAGGTAAGGCGTATGTCTGTGGCTTTACTTGTCCAGAAGCAGCTTGCTTGAGCACGATCAATCCTGCCTGCCTACCTTTATATAGACTCCCCCCTCCTCAGCATTGACGATGTCTCTGAACTCAATCCAGCTACGCAGATATACTTGCCTCGAAGCACAGTTATTGGTTCTTGCTTTCGATCATGGGTGAACTCTACTTCGTTGCTGAGGACCCTACCATTTCAGTTTCTCGATACGCTTCTCGCATCTCTCAATCAATATGGCAGAAGCATCTGCAGATCATACAACATCTCCACGAAATGGGCTTGACTAGACGCGAGATCTTACATGAATTGACTCGATATGGTTTCTATCCATCGTAAGTCGACGCTCTCTGCATCCCCAAAGTGCCATCGCAGACCTCATGGGAGACTACTCCTCGAGCTAAATCGCTAACAATTTGAAGTTTCGGTCAACTGGTGGCTCAAATGACTCGGTGGCAGCCTTTTAGGTATTCAAAGCCTGTGCAAGCCTCAACAAAAGAGCTACCACTACCCGGAATTATGGGACTTACATCTATTCTGCTTGCAACGGATCCCTCACCTATCTGCCCGCGGAGCACTTCACCGCCATTCAACTATGCATCAACAGCTTCTGGGTTGTCTCAATTGATGTCTGCACTCTCTATCAACACGAAGGCGACCAATCATTCATCGGGAGTCGAGGCAACCTCAGTCAATCCATGTTATGACTCATGCCGACAACTCCTGAGCGCAGCAGACGTGATGTTTCTAGGTGGATCTTATGCGCATGCTTTCCACACGTATCGGGACGTATCAACGAGAATTGTGAGGTCGGAAATGACTGTTGCGGAGGAGCAGCTTCAAGTTCAAGCCATAATCGGTTGCCTCAAGTCTGCTGCCAACCATGAGCAACAAGAGGAAGGTATTCTAATAGCACAAGGCTTTCTCGACAACCTTGTTCCACATGCAAATTCAGCTGCCGGCTTGTATCCATCCCTGAAGAAATACTGCCTCCAGACAGCAGTGCAGAAATGGCAGAACAGGGACTGCGTCACAGCAAAGACAATTTTCGAACTCCTGACAGCATACAAAAGACATCGGTCGTGGGCAACAACATCTCATGTCCAGTGGGCAAAAATGGTCACAACTCAGGAGTATGCTAGTCTGCGACTTGTCCGCATACCTACATGGCAAGAAGCAGTCCCCTACCTCGATTCTACTCCGGTTTCATGCGTGCGGTCTACTGCAGTCTTCGATCTAGAGAATCTGATAGCAATCCTTAGTTGGGCTATCATGGCGCTTCAAGACTTCGGAAATTGGTATGACGAACAAGTGCTACAGCTCAATTCGGTGCCTGCTGTTCCGCAGGTGACCTACCGATCACTTCTCTTCTGGCGATTCGATTTTTTCTCGAGGCATTCACAGGCATGTCCATCTCTTAACGTACATTTGTCCGAAGAAACAACATATGTTGCGCCTGCTCAACAAACAGTGTGCGTTCTAGCATGCATCATCTTTGAGCACCAGCAAATGCCCGTTACGAGCGGAGTTAACAAGATGATGCTGCTGGAAATGTGTATGGCAATCGAGAAGGGCTGCACTGGTATAGTCTTAGCTTCATTTTGGCATGGCTTGCGAGCAGCTCTCACACCTTCATATGATGAGCGGTGCCATGATTGCTCGACTTGATTACATTCTTGAAATCATTTGCTCTTGATGACTTCACTACTTGAGCGGCCAAATGCAACAGCACTTCTACGAGCATTATCAAGTCCATGAAGGGGGATGTCGTCGTTGTACCAATCACATGTGCAGATAATTAATGCAGTCTTTGAGCATGGGACTAGTAAAATATACATCGAGTCCGCAGCTCTCTTCACTCTCCTGCCACCGCTTTATCGTGGCCTCATCCTCCCATCATATTCCACTCAGTTTGACTCAGCTCGAAAATACCGTTCTCAAGTAAGACTGGTGGTATGCGTCGCACGGTGTCCTGCGCTATACGTTCCCATATAGCACGATGTCTGCCTTTCATGTTCTGCGTGACGCTGATATTTTGAACCAAGATCCCACTAAGGCCATATAACACGACATGAGGAGATCAGTCGACCCAATCACACACAAAGGCCGTGAAGGAAACATCATGCTGCCTCTTAACGAGGAAGGCGTTGATAAGATGGCCATTTTGTATCTTGACGGGCCAACTCATCAGCATACGCGCCAAGACCTTCTCGACCAGGAATGCCAGCATGAGTATCTGAAACAAGTCTGCTGTGTAGTTTATAATCCACTATAGCATTTGAGTCATTTTAAGTTATACTAGCAGCCCCTGCCAGTGCAGACCAGACTTGCAATGCTACTTTAAGCCACCTCCGGCCTTGACTTACCTAAGTGAAACCCATCGAGGGTTAAACATCACTGTTCAGTCCCGTACTGGCTGCGATTTTATAGAGCTATACCTCATAACGGCTGGTTTGTGCCCTGTATCGCAAGTCATGTTACCTGCACCCGCGAGTACAAAAGGTGCAGGTAGGGTAACTGTCCACCTATATAATATCTTAGCTGCCTTTTAACGGATCCATTCGTCTTTCTCTCTTTGCTACACGGTATTCTAATTATCTTCTCTTGATCTTGTTCCGGATCTCGCTCCGCTATGCTGTCGTACTGACAACGATCGAAATCATTCCTGCAGTTGTGGAGTGTTCGAGCTAGATAGTTAGTCACTATGCTAAGGCACGACTGAAGCAGACTGTAAAACAAAGGAACCAATGTGCTGGTTTTGTACTTGACGACCAATTTTTGAGATTACAATTGTTTCTGGAGAAGTAATCTAGAGACCGTATAATGCCGACAAAGGGACCGAGCGTTTGAAGTAAAACAGTAAGAAAGAGCTCAAGAGTCGTGAAAGCACTTATGAAAACAGAGATTTAGAAGAAGAGGGTACGGAAGATTATGCAACGACGAAACAAACTCGTCTTGTAAGTGTTGATATTTCTGCTAGGGCTTGATAGTAACGTTGAGAAGAACATTGTAAGTTTGAGGCTTGATATGTCGATGCGGATTGTGTAACTAAGGTACTGAAAGGTCATATAAAGGTAATCGTATAGAGGGTTCTTGGGTCGGAACTGTTGCTCGTTGTGAACAACGATGAGGCGATCATAAGATTGCAGACTGAGAGCAGAAACACTGACGTTATATAGAAAATGCCGCTGGTTCGTTCATGGTTCTGCTCTCCTACTAGAGCGGCGTCGTCCCTCCTTCAAACGCACCGACTTGGGGCATCCTTTATCTTGCCACTCTTTTCTCCCCTTCTCTTTCTTTTTCTTACGAATTTGTTCTTCTGAATCGAGCATCCACACTCGCATCTGTTCATCATCATCCGTGTCATCATTCAAAAAATTTCCTGGAACAAAGAACAGTTCGGGATTTTCGGTCCAACTCCAAAACTCTCCTGCCAGTTCATATTCTATTCCGTTTGGAACGACGCAAAACTTCCAGTCGACGGCTTTAGGGCCGTAAATAAAACTAACGTACCTCCAGCAGCCGTAGTCCAAACCATGCAGCGAGATTGCTCGATTTTCACGCTCTCCATAGTGCATGAGGTTGACACCAATATCCTCGAGGTATAGAACCCACTGTCGTAATGAGCTGTTCCAGAGCTCTGGCATTGAAGATGGCAGAACATGCCAGTATCCCTGATAGGCGTCGTGATAAACATGATTCAGAATTTTTTGTAGAGTTGAGCCAACCCAGCGGAAAGCACACCCGTGTTGTTCATCAAAGTTGAATATCTCTATCACAACGGACGACCATTTCAGCAATTCGTTTCTACCTTCAGTAGCAACGTTTCCAAGTAGCTGCGTATGGTTATACTGGCTATTGAGGTTTATCTCCAGTACTTCTCGTATAGAGAGATCTGTGCTTGTTAATAGTTTGAAAACGTCAAAAGATAAAGCACTAATTGCACAAGAAGCCCTCGTTTCCCTAGGCACAGTGTGGATACCTTGACATGCGATTTTGCAAATATAGGGCAGCCATTCTGCCCATAATCCCGGTATTCCACACTTTCGTGAGAGGCGCTGAACCTCACAGACCACGTCTTGATCGACATCTGCATATTTTGTAAGCAAATCCCAGAGCTGAGCCAGGTTACCAAAGTGCTGTGGTAAATCTGTTACCCCATGCAACGGTGACCACCCCCAAAATAGCTGTAGCAAAGATTTATTGTTCATTCGAGAGCCCAAATTGGGGCATTGAGCAACAAGGAATTTTGCTACATCTGGATTCTGAAAATGAAGAGCCTCGGTGAAAAGTGTTCGTCCGTATTCCGTTTGGTCGAAGGGAGTAGCGTGTCCAGTCTCGAACAACCATTTAAGTTTGTCGAGGTCCCCACTCCAAACAGCCTTGAATGCTGGCGAATTGCATTCGACCACGTTGTAGGAAGTAAGTCCGAAACTCAGCGAGGACATTTCGCGGCGGCATGCTAGCTCGAAACATCTCCTGGTTAACCACTTGGGGAACCGGATGTAGTAAGAGCTGTTTGCCCTCTGCAAGCCGCGTGAGATCCGTCTCGAAGAGTAGGTTGCATATTGTGCTTCACATTTCTTATCTGAGACTATCACCTCAGCACTCGATGATGAGACATGTGAAGTATTTGAGCAAGCCAGAGGGCTCTGGCTCGATATTTCCACGACAGAATATATCTGACGTAGCAACGCATGATTTTTGTTTAGCATCGAATTGTGCTGTAACTGCAGGGTCCTTGACGAACTCAGCGGGAGCAAAATTTGATACTCTAATGCTAACTTACAATGATAGATTTTGTTGAGCAGTATTCAGGAGTGACTGAGCTCGTTCAAGCTTGCGTCTACTTCTAGTGAGTTCATCCTTCTTTAGCACGATCTTGAGGGCGCCCAGTCGCTTATTGCTGTCTAGCGCTCTTTGGAGGTCGGAAGATGTACCTCGTAGAGCGGCCAATACATTGTCGAGATCTTGGATGCATTCTGTAAGGGTTTCGTTATCGATTCCAGTTGTGCTCGAAAACAGCTCCTTGGACTTGTCCAGAAGCCTTGTTGTACGCTGAATGTCGTGCACACAGTCGGTCAGGTCATCTGGGGCATTTTTAATGCCGTGCCAAAGATTTTTCAACTTGCTGACGGCATCGACAATTTGGATCACTGACGCAGCTACACCTAAAGCTTCTGCCATTATGGGATTTTCTGTCACACAAATGGTGTGACCTTGTCACTTATGATTCATTAAGACAAGTAGATGGGACAGCAGAGAAGAAGACAAGAAAATCAGCCCGAGTAAGGCTGACTTTCTTGCTGCGGCAAGGTTGTCCAACTCCCACCATGGTCGCACCCAATTGGCTGAACTAACATGAGCTAGTGGCCAACATGCTGAGGCTGATATACCTTCTGCAGATCAGGTTCAGATGTCTCTTCGACTTGAGTAGGCGTCCTCTTCACTCACCGCCGCCTCGCACTTACAACTCACACTGTTTTCTATAAACATTCTCAAGGTCGACATGAGATAAACTCAAGTCATTCGCAACGAAACCAATGCTGATCGTGCGGCTAACAAGCCTACTCGGTGCGCCAAGGCCTGTTCGGAAGCCTACAGTAACTCCGCTAGACTGCACTGCTGTACCACCAATCCACTGTGGGTCTCGTGGCGTTGCCCACAGTGAAGTTTGAGGCTTGTGCTTTGTAGAATAGTCCTGCCAAGGCCTTTGAACTAGAGTTGCGTTACAAAGATCGAGCGAGTCCTGGGACATATATCATGCCTAATATTAGCATAATATCATGCAATTATCTACTACTAATCTGGAGAAAGGCTTGGGAAGGTTAAATATCACGATCCAAGGCCGTAATTTGGCCGTTGTAGAAGTGTGCACAAGTTAAGCGAAAGAGCCTAGTGTAAAAAACGATGAAAGATGTGTAAAATGAGGCTGAGTCGTGCCGCCTATGCCCTGTATTCATGAAATGTTTCATCTTCTTCGTCCTTCTCAATGACTCCTTTTCACCTCGAGACCATGGCGGAAGACAATGACTTAGCCAGAGAAGAGAAGCTTGCTATGATTCTTTACAATCCGCGATTTATCCGTAGTCCATCACCCCCAGCCAGCCGCGTTGACGCTCAATGGTCAATCTATTCAGAAGACATCACCAGATTGTACCGTGAGGGAAAGTCCGAACATCAAATCCTGCGATACCTAGAATACACGCATGGGTTTGAGCCATTGTAACCACCCCAACGCGTTAGATATGGTCTTGGTGCTGATTGTACGACTGACAGATTGCATGAATTGTTGTTTATGATCCGGAAATGGCGCCTCAGGAGGATGCCTGCACGCACCAGAACCAGAACCTTGTCACATCATCCTGTTTCTTTCGGCAGCGCAATATCAGCAACCTCAGCGTTTGCCCCGAACAGTGATTATCTCTTTGCACGTTGCGCGAGAGAGGTAGGAAGTATGCTCTTCACGGCTTACGATAAAATTCGGTCAACAGAGTTTGGATATCACCCCGACGTAACTGCTGCACTGGGGTCACTTCGTAGCCTAACTCTGACATATCTGTCACTGACTTATTACAAGCTCGCATTGCCATTGAGCAGTGGACAGGAGTTATATTCCGGCATAGAGCATGAGTGCGAAATGGCAACATATACGTCAAGAGCGCTGGGAGCGCTAAGAACTGCCATAATATCGCATCAGCGTTACAAGAAGAACTACTCGATGATAACGGTTTTTATTCTGCTCCTGGCCTACAACCGTCTATTGATAGTGAAAATTGACGACTGTCGCACTCATCTGAAAGGGCTAACTTGCTTTCGACTTCCCGTGACTATGAATCACGAAACCAAACATCTGATAGAAGAGTGCATGGCCAAGGTCGATTTGATGTATGTCTTACGCAGTAGAAGACCAGCTCTTCTCGGAAGCATTTTTGAACAATCTCAGCAATTCTCAGCGGTGAAAACTACTCCTGCAGTCTCAAAAACACGCGCAGCATTCAGTACCTCTACTGGAGTGCGACACGCTGGCATCCCAACGGAAGATATGAACACATTGGATGACTTGGATGTTCCGTGGGAGATTGAGAATACAGACGACTTTGATGACTTCGAAAACTTCGAAAACTCCGAAGACGAAGCAGACTCCAGCAACATCAGAACCCCGACCAAACCCGTCTCGCCTCCAAACCACAATAACTCCACAAAACGAATCACCGTCGAATCCTTGCTATGTGCCTAACACTCAAATCCATCAAGTCTCAAAACCCCGCAGTACTTTCCCCAAAACCACCAGAACGATGACAAGAACAGCCCTGTTTCTTTTACAGACGACAGCCTTGCCGCATCCAAACAGGCGAAGCAACAGAACAGCAACCACCGTAGTCACCACGAGAAAGCACGACTCAGACAAAAACAGCCACAATCCAACCTCCACGTAAACACTAGAAACCAACTACCAACCAGCCCAAACTGCGAAGTCCAGTCATAACACAATGTCAGAATCGGAAAGAAGAACTTGGGAGGGGAAGATGCTCAGAGAAATATTCGGGCCACGACAGTTGTGATCTAGGTTACTTCTTTCAAGGGAAATACGCTTTGTTGGTAGCAGTGAATGAAGAGCGGCTCTGGTTGTGTTTAGTTGAAAGCGTGAGTTTAAGAGATAGGTAGGAATGAGCTGATAGATGGCAGAGAGAAGGTCCTACTTTGCGATGGATGCAAAAATCAGGTTGGGGTAATGGGTATTTTGAAAGGCTCAACGGACCAGAAAACCTCTCTTGACATTCACCAGGTGCTGAGCTAAGGGAGAAGGTTTGATCATGTATTTAGGTAAAGTTGGCTGTCATTCCGAGAGGAGAGCGGAAGAAATACTCTTGGGAAATAGAAGTACAATTAAGCAGTATACAGTATTGGAAAAACAGCGAGTCGTGAAACTCTCTAACTTTAAGCCTGATGTGTCCTTCACAGGTTGTTGCACGCTCTGCACTTCTGATCTGCTTTTGTGTCCGGCTCCTCTCCGTTCCTAAATCGTACAAAACCTGCATAATCACCTGATAACACCACTGGTACTGCTCATACTAGCGTGCCTGCTATGTAAATGGTAACGCTGAAACTGCCTCTTGTTATCCAAGGTCGCTTGCTGTACAAAATAACGGAGAAAATCCCGCCCCTTGCCAAACAAATGAGATTAGGTAGGTATCAACCAAGATGTCCAGTCAGTCGTAAGGGTCATAGTCCTCGTGATCTGTCCAATTTCGCCGTGTCAAAACATTATTTCCGTTTCGCATGTAATGTTGTATGTGTGTGTTTTAGAGTGTAAGTGTTGAAATGAAAATGGTCAAAAGAATGAGGTGTGTCGAGGTCACCTGAAGGCACTGGAGAGCGGATAAAGATTGATTGCTTAGAAGCAGTTCAATGCACTCTTCTTCTTTTTCTTTCCTCCGTCCATGCTCTGCTTCAGAAGCTTCATACGTTCCTCGAGCTGTGCTCGTGCCTCCTCGGCAGCCCGTCTCTTCTTCACCTCCTCCTCAACAGCTTGTACGCTCAGTCTTTCAGAGCGTTTTTCACTGCGCACCTGCATCATCTCCTCCTCGAGCGTCCAGGCCTTCTTCTTCCAGCTTTCGGCATCGACGCGCAGTTTATTGCTTTGAGTCTCGAGGTCGATGAGTGCTATCTCGAGAGTCGAGGTAAGCTGCTTCTCTGCGTGCAAGCGCTTCTCCATTGTTCGGAGTCGGGAGTCTTGGTCCTCGATGATAGCAGATTGGCGCTTGATGAGCTGCATGTCTTTGGCTATGGTGGGGCTCGAGGCTTGTGGAAGTTCTTTAGAGGTGTGTCGAGATTGTGGTGGAGAAGGGTTCCCGGCCGCCGCACCACCTATGGTAGGAAGAGTAGGTAAAGGAGGTAGTGGAATGGCTGGAGGTGGTGATGGGAGCGACGCAATGGATGCAGACTTTCGGAGGTTGGAAGTAATGGAGTTGGATCGGCCTGCCAAGTCCGCTGGTGATTGGGGTCGAACCGATTTTTTGGAATCATTGTCGACATCGGACACGGAAATTCTCTGAAGATCTTTCTCAAGCTGGGAAATCCTCTGTTGGGCCTCTGTGAGGGCATGCGAGCCTTGTTGCTGAATCACTGAAACTCTCTTTTCGTGCTGCTCGTAGCTGCTGTGTAGTTGTTGCTCCAGCTCCTCAATCAGCATGATCTTCTTCTGGTTTTCAACCTGTAGTGCTTGGATGTTCTCCTCGTGCTTCTGGACAAGCTTCTCTTTCTCTCGAATTGTCTCTTCGTGGTTACCTATCTCGTTAGCCAGATTTCGAATCGTCTCTTGGTAATTTGTGATTTTAAGGTTTGCTGCTTTCTGAGCTTCTTCGAGCTCTTCCAGGTTTTGACGGCCAGTAAGCTGGGCCTCGAGCTCTGCATTTGTGGAAAGCAGTCGCTTGCTGGCCTCGGCGGCATGTCTTTTCTCTTCAGCAAGATCCTGAATGTGATTTACCAACATGTCTTGCGATGTTTCATGCCCAAGAGCTGACTTGGCACCATCCAATATCTGTTGAAGCGTACTCTTGGCATTTTCGAGCTCGGTCTCTGCAACATCCATCGCTTTCCCATGTTTGATGTTCAGTTCAGTAATCTGGTCATCATAACCGGCAAGAAGTCCAGCATGTGACAGTTTCATCTCTTCAATTTCATTTGCGTGAGCTTCGTGCAGCGACTTCAGGCCATGCTTATGGAATTCGACAGCGGACTCGGCTTCACGAAGTTTCGACTGTAGGGATGCAATTCGAACCTTATGCTGCTCAATCTCTCCACTTTTTTCTTGGATTATCTGAGAGTGTTCGTGGATATCCTTGCTTGCCTCCTCGTGCATCTGGGTTAACTCAGAAATCTTCTGCGCATGGGATGAATTGGTTGAGATTTGGAGCTCAAGGTCGGCCTTTAGCTTGTCCAGTACACTCTTGTACTTCTCTTGGTCATCTTGCGGAGCACTTGCTGGTACAACTCCGACGGATGCATCATCTGCGCTTCCAGCCGCCTTCTCTATGTTGGCCGACTGTTGTGACTTCAGCGTTTCGATGGTCGACATAGCAACCTCGAGTTCTGCAGAGCTCGTCTTGAGTCGGAGCTCATAATCCTCAAGATCCTTCTTAGTCTTGTCGTGGCGGCTGTTGAGCTCTTCAAGCTCTTTGCGAGCCGCTGCAACCTCAGCCTGCAGCTCCTGCTCTCGCTTGCCATAACCTTCATGCAGAGTTTTGAGTTCAGTTTCCTTCTGAATGAGTTGATCTCTCATCTGAGATACCATCGATAGATCAACAGGTGTACCAGATTTCAAGCTGTTGCGTTCTCTCGTTAGACCCGAAATGATCGTGGACTTCATGTCCATTTCTTTCTTTACATTCTGCAATTCCATCTCAAGCGACTGGATGCGATTCATTCGCGACTGCAGTTCGTGAGTGGCAGCACTGAGATGTAAATCAGCAGAGTCAGCACGATCAGGTTTGTCCTCAAGCTCTTCAGCTATCAAGGCTCTAAGGGAGGCAATGGATCTGTGGCCTCGGTCCACAGAACTACCAAGCTGAGAAGTAGGCCTCCTGATCATACCATGACCGGGCGAAGCAGGCATTGGCGATCGACTTCTTTGTGCCTCCAGTTTCAGCTTTTCGACAGTGTCGAGAGTACCTTTGTGTTCATTGTGTAGTTGTGAAAACTTCTTTTTCATGTCATCCATGTCGCGCTCATGCTCAGCTAACAGTCCATGTAGTCGCTCAACTTCCTCATGGCTTGCGTCTGGAGTCTGAGATTCCTTGGCGGTATGAATTGACTCGGTAGGTCCTATTGAGGTAGCTGACTCCCCAACCAAGGAGGGCTCCGATGAGAGCGAGCGCGAAGATGAATGATTTTCTCCACGAACTGGCTCTGGATCTTTCTCCACTAAAAAAGACTGTTGAGTGGAATCTGGCTCCTCAGACACAGTATTCGCAATACTCTGTGTGGCGCTGCTTTGAACATCACCGAAGCGGTCTTGCATCTCTGCAAGCGTTCGGAGTGCCTCGTGATATTTGGCCGAAAGCAAATCGTAATCACTAACTGCCGTTTCATGCTCTAGGCGCAATTCGAACAATTCCTGACTGACAGTTTCGAATTTGTCCTGCATGAACCTCGCCTGTGCTGGACTCGGATCCTCATCATCCTGCTGAGTGACTTGACTATGCCAAGATTTTGTTGCAGCCGATGCCTGAGAAGGTTCACCAGAAAGTTGTAGTGTGCGTGGATCTGGACGAGGAGTTCGGAGTTCGTGCGCCTCATCTTGGACCGTTTCTGGTTCTCTTGCTTCTTGAATCACCTCCATGGGCTCGCTCTTCTTCCTTGCGTGAACTTCGTTTGTTGAAGGACCTTTCGGAGCAGAAACTGATTCAGGCGACGGCTCTTCAGCCTGTGAATCCTTCCGCTGAACCTGATCTAGTTCGTAAAGCAAATTATCGAGCTTTCCTAGACTTCGCTGTCTCTCAACAAGCTGTTCTAGACGCTCAACCTCGCGTTGCATGATTTCCAGGTCCTGATCGGCTTCCGCAAGTCGCTCTTCCAGAGTGGATATGTAGTCTTCAGCATTGACTTCGCTCTCGCGGACGCGAGCCATTTCTCGTCGCAGCTCTGCTATCAGTGCGTCGTGCTTTTCACCACCAGAAGTTGAGTCCTCGAGCCTAGTTTCGAGTTCGTGCAGGTAAGACTCGGTATTTGCTTCACGATCCATTAACTTCTGAACACGTGAGTTGAGTTGCTGGTTCATGGTCTCTGTATAAGCACATTTAGTCTCCTTCTCCAGCAAGGCACTCTCCGTCGAAGCTAGGGAAGATCTCGTAGTCGAAAGATTAGCTTCAAGACTTTGGATAGTCTTCTCGTACTCGAGGATAATGTTTTCGATTTGGTGTTGGTGTTCTTGAGAACGCTTCAACCGCTCAGCTGCACTGTCGGTATTGGTGTCGTACGGGTGATCAGCAGGCTTTGTGAGTTCAGCAATGAGCCTCGCGTGCCTCTCACTAAGGTTGCGATAACCCTCCTGCACGTCTAACAATTGGTTTTGCATTTCGAAATCGGCTGACGTATTTCGCTCCCTAGATGCGTCCAGTTTTCTCTCGCCAGTGTCGGCGCTTCGAATTTGCTGTCTCAGGAATGCGACTTCGGAACGGAGACGTTCAATGGTCGCCTGTTTATCGCCATCTTCGTTCACCTGTTGGATTTTCGGCTTGCTTTGAATATTGCGGGCACGCTGAGCATATTGGACAGTGTTCAGTGTCTCGCTTAGGTGAAATTCAGCAGGAGTGACACACGCCACCATGTAGGTAATTGCATTCCCACCCAATGAATCTTGGAGCATCCGTGTCAATTTGGAATCTCTGTACGACACATAGCCCCCAGAAGAGCGAGACGATAACTGTGAAATGACCTTGCCGAGACTTGCAAGACCGGCATTGATGGATATTCCTTCTTTGGCACGATCGCCGGTTGCGCCCGTGTTCTTAAGACGTTCACTTCCTGCCAAATCGACAAAGTGCAGTTTGCTATCTACTGTGATTGAGTTCTCCGAGCTGACGCCTGCCTCGGATTGCGTCGACATGTGTTTACTCTTGGCTGGCGAGGAGGTGGTCGAAGATTTGACCTGCCTCAGATTGACAGTAAAGACAGCATGCGATCGTGACGATCTCGAGTTGATGGCAGTGGCATCGGTTTGTCGAATTGCTGAGCCATGATTTAATACTCCCATGAGCTCTTCAACGGTGTTCACCGGCACAGATCGGAGGCCTTCGATGAATATCCGACCCTTAGGATCTTCCCGGATCTGCACCGCAGAGCGTTCATGAACGGTTGAACCCTCGGGCAACAAAAGGTCACGAGGCTGCTCGTTGTATATCTCAACGTAAGTGACGGACATTTGCCATTTCTTGTCAGAAGCATACGCTCGATTCTGCAGAACTGCATTCATGCTGCCAACGGAGTATCGGGTTGGCGTCTTCAATCCAGAACTTGTCCGGCTGTGAGCAGCAGATCCACCTCCTAGCGACTCAAAAAGATGCGCAGCAGCGCGAGGAATGATGCCTTTCGCCGAGGAATCGACTTGTTCCGCGGGTCCAGATGTGCCCATGGTATACGACTTGCCGGCACCGGATTGTCCGTATGCGAGTATGGATACATTGTAGCCTTGTAGGAAAGAGTCGACACTGTCTTCAAGATAGTCCCAAATTCCTTTCTGGGTTGTGTCTTCGGCAAAGACTCGGTCGAAGATAAAGATCTTTCTGCCTTGGGGAGATTCAACGGACAGGCTGGTATCGGTAGGGACTTGCACGGTCGATCGTTGGAAGCGTTGGGGGATTAGGTCGAAGCCTGGATCTGATGGTTGTAGCGGAGGCCTGATACGGACGACTAGAAGGTGAATTAGTATTTTGTCTCGCTTGCCAGCAGCAGCAGCATCTTATCTACTCACCAACTTTCACAGCGGTTTTGCCTTCTTCGTCTGATAACCGAGTCGCTCCTCCCTTACTGCTTGCCATACTCAAACGACTCGTGCTTCGCGGTGGTCGCATCATCATACTCTGTGGGCGTCGTCTCTGAGCATGCTCGGGCGAGCTAGCCGTGTACATGCTTTGCGGTCGAACATTGCGCATGCCCTCAGGGCTGGAAGGGGGTGAGGCTGCCATCGCCATTGGAGAAGTGACTGCGCTCATCCGAGCGCAATCTTCGGAAGGCGTTGGACAGATCTAAGATTGGATGCTCAATGGTCTGTGGCCGGTCATCGAAACGTGATGCTGTGGACATGCACGCCTTGTGCTTGCTTGTCGTCGTGCTCGGACTGTGGATCGAAGGGAGTTCTGCCAAGTTGTGGGTTACCAGAGTTGATGGTGTCAGCCAGAGCTGCAAAGGAGCATTTGCTTTTGGCGGTTAGGCTATCGAGAATGCGATGCACCTGGCAGGGTCGATAACGCGCAGTCTGCAAAAGGTCCAGGTCGTGGGAAGCAAAAGCGAGAAGTCGCACAAGCAACGCGTCGTGGTCACCTTGGGCACCAAAGTGGCAGACTTCGACCTCAGGAGACTAGCGACATGGATGTGTGCTTAGCGAGATATGCGTTTGGAGCGCGATCAACCAGCATGAGACAAATTTACTGTGCAGGCTTGCAAGGTTGTTGGAGCTGTTTGCTGGTGCACAACCCGTGTGCTGAATCTGCGCGTTAACCCCTGACATTAAAGTAACACGCCGTTAACAGTCCGCCAGACCCGCGTCCTCGGCAAACTCGATGATCCGTGCTACAGGGTGCCACACCTTTCCTCTTCGTTGCTAGCTCCTCGCCGAAGGGTTAGTCTTGGTCAAAAGCGTCTGTTTCACGCTTTCGCCATCGCAAGCTTCATCTGCTGCGGTCTTCTTCTTCCTCACCTACATGTTTTAGCCACCCAATTCAGCAGCAATCCGGTCTACTGGAGTGCTTTGACCATCGATATGTCACATGAGACGCAGTCTGGATGCAGCCCAATTCGTATGAGATCTGTACTATATCCGCCAGTTCCCAAGTGGTGATGCAGCCACTCGTTTCATTTACATTGACTATGGAGCCGTCAAGCACGGAACATCGAGAACGACTTGGTTGAAGGATCACTCATGCAAAACCTCAGGTTCTGAACACTCCCAAGCCCGAGTTGATTATGAACTCTGTTTCCCCATAGCAAAGGAAAATTTCATGTCAATTCATTTCAGCATTGGTAGTGTGGTAAACTTTGTACTTCAATGGTCGATGCTTGGCTAGAATTGAGTTTCAGTAGTTGCGGGAGTATCCTACTTTTGACCTACAATGGATTCTTCGATAATCCTTCTCAAACAAGCCATGAGAGTCGTTAATTATAAGCCATTGCGCCAGGACTATGTGCTAAAAGTTGAGTGCCATGGAAAACTTTCCCTATTTTTGACTCATTGAACATATCAGTACCGCGGTGGTGACCCGCCACTGATATTACTGCTAGAAAAATCCGCGGCGAGCCACTATTCGACAGGATGTCTACACACTGCCAACAATGTTTAATTCAGAATGCATCTAACCTTGACCGTTTTGTGGTTGACCGCGGATATCTCCATCTTGGTTTGAGACCCCTTGTACCCAAACGCGCAATTGTTGGTGGACCTTCAAATTTCTTCTGATATCAACACAATGACGGAATGGACAGCGACATCTTCGAGTCCTCTTTGAATCAACTGTAAGATTAATTTGGCTTCTTTGTAAGCCACCTGCCGAAGTGACCCGTCGCGTCAAAAGCTGAGCCATCGACGGCTTGCCCATAAGAGAGCTCCTTGGGCGCCATGTGGCAGTTGAGGCTAGTCCGAATATAGACGTCCTGCCCGAGGCGATCCGTGTGTCTCGATTTGGAGATTTCGGCTTCGTCCGAGCGTCGATGAGATGCATCTTGCGCATCACCAATGTGACGTATCTGTTGTCAAGTACTTCAGGAGTCGGTCGAGATGCGTCTCTCCCAAGATGGTGTCCGGCAAGGAACAAATGTAGTTAGCAACCGGTGCTCGATGGCTCATTTTGCGTCTACGCCAATAGCATCTTCCGTCGCAGGAGTGATCTCTTCCTCGTTTTCGTTAGCGCTTGCCTCGCCACCATCATCCTCAGACTCAGTGTCAGGATCATCACCTTCTCTATCACCATCGATGTTGTGCTCGCGCATGTATGCATCAAGATCTTTAGCCATTTTCTTTGAGAAGCCGGATGCTTCGACTTTTGCATCCAATCTCTTTGTCTCCGTGTCATGAGCGATTGCTTTCCGGACTGCTTTGAAGTGTGGGCCGTCATTGTCACTCACGAAGCCAAATCTTCTGGAAAAGTATTTTTTGATGCAATCCACATCTCGGTCAAAGTATTCTTTGGCGTTGGCATGGTCAATACTCACCATTTGGGGAAAGTCGATGACCACAGGCACAAGGGAGATCTCTTGATCTGGCTTTTCAACCTCTTTGATCATGATGTTGAACTCGTTGAAGTCACCGTGGATCAAGCCCAAATGTGCAAGCCTGACAATGATGGTGATCAACTCTGCGTACAAGCCGGCCGGGTCTGGCACCTTGTCGATCTGACGTAAGGGGAAGCCGTCAACAAGGCTCATCACAATTTGGTGTCGATTTTGACCAAGAGGAGTAGGCACTTCAATACCGGCGTCTTTCAGCGCAGTCATGAAGGCATATTCTTTCATTGCAGCAAGCCGACTCATATACATCCAACTGCCGGCGCCTCTTTCTTTTTGTGTACGTGTCCTCGCGTAGTCTCTCTTGTTCTTGACGCCCTTCTTGAAGCTAACTCGGCCTAACCTATGAATCTTGAGCACTTTTTGTTCTCCCTTCTCATCGCTGACTACGAAGATATCACTTTCTTTACCTACCCCGATTTGGTTTCCGACGCTGTAGATTATGCTGCTCTTTTGCAAGCCATGGAGAGCCAAGTAGTCCAAGCCTCCATAAGTCAATCTATAGCCATCGTACTTGGCAGTCGCAACCTTTGCGATCAACCCAGATCGAGCAAGCAAAGAGACACTCCGCTGCACATCGCCAGCTGATGATTTCGCAATAGATATGATCAGAGGTGTAGGGACGACTTCATGGTTTCGGGAACCACTCTCGACCGCAGCGAGGACTTTCCAATCTGCATTGTTGAGGTAGCGCAAAGATTTCGTGTCGAGTTTCATATTGGCAGATATGAATGATCTGTCGGCGTCCAATCTTTCGCGACTCGCATTACGTCCTCTCCAGTAGAGAAGATGTTATTCTGTCAATCAAGAAACCACTTTCTGGAGCAGTAAAACAGGCCGACAAAAATCACTGCGTTCAAGGCAAAACGTCACATGGAACCGAAGTTGCGCCAGTCACTGGCGTTGAAACCTGCCCGCCAAACCTGCCTGATATGTGCATGCAGCCATGTCTTTAGTTATCCAAAACTGGATGCTCAGTGTTCCTTTGCGACCCATGTTGCCGCCCAGTGTCCATTCACACAATTACAACTTTCAGCAAGGCGCGCCGAGCTATGTGAATTCTACCATGCAGTCGCTTTCCAGGTTTACACACTATGCGCTGATCGAACGGAAATTGTAATTGTCAGCCAAAGCACCCGGACTTGATGCATTGCGGTGGGAAGCTCATTTCCACTATGACGCTCATCGAATTTTCGAAATGGTGCGCACTGAATGTAACTCCCAAGGCACCCCGGCCATGATATCGCTACCTGACCTTTACGAAGCTCTCAAGCAGGGAGTATCACTATTGGGCTGGTATACTTGTCGGCTTAGCTCATGGCAGGTACAACCAGCAGATGACAGGGCGAATGGCCGGCGACTTTGCGATGACTTACTCTTTACTTACCTCTCCTTTTCGCGTCGATTTTGTTTGCTGGTCAATTTGCATTGGTGTAAAGACTTCACTTGCCTCAATAGCACCTAATATTTTGTGTAGTACAAACAAACCGCTCACTATTCTTACGATGCTGCTGATCGAATTTCAGCTCGACATGGTCGTGTTTTCGAGCCAACATCCATGGCTTCTCTCAAGAATGATGTCGATCGAGGTCGGCTATTCTTGACAAGAACTTGGTTGTGGCGAACCTCACCATGCCAGGTACGTGCAGATCATTTTGTCGATCAAACTTCTCCACGTGAGTGATCCCTGCAGGATGTGACGACCGTTGAGCAAGAACCTCCTGAAAATTTGCCGAGATGAAAAAATGACAACAGAGGAACTAGGGACCCTCAACAACTGCCTCCGTTCCTCGCTTCTCATTGGTATTTCGACACATTCGCTACGGTCGACCATTCTTGACTGTGGAGGGCCTTCCCCACGCGTACGATACGACCTGCCTTACGAGAGCCAAAAGCGAAGCGTTTGTCCAACGCCCTGGTTTCTTGCGCGAGGAATGACATCTGTTGAACCCCATGTTCAATGGCTTCGCTTCGCGCAGGCCTGACATCTTGCATACTAACCCTAGAAGCAAACGAAGCTCTGTCTCAGACTTGTGGCATGGGCAAAATGGCCATGCTTCCATTATGGCATATCATGATTCGAGTTTCTATCTTTAGCGCCCAGAAAGATCGCCCACTAGGGCTGAAGACAGCAAACACTCCGTGCCGCAAGGCTTCAAGAACATCTCGTAGCTTGACTTCAGCGTCTACGGTCATGGTTTACCTCTTGCTAACCCTACTATGACGCTGTCTATGGAAGCTGGCTATCCAAGTTGATGGTTCGTTATTCGTTGCCGGCTCTGAAAGAGCCCAAACTGATCGACATTTGTGGCGTAGGCTGTGAGTCTCAATGACGATATGCTAGAAATGCGACGAGGTGTGGAACGGAAGGGAAGGTGTGAAGGTGTGAAGGTGTATGTCTATAAGAAGCTCTTGTTTTCGTCGCAATTCGAGAGCCATCATCAACAACATAACTGCCTTTCGCTCTCCCACTTGACAAACAGCTTTGGCATTCGCTTCACTACCCTAAACATCTCATCCATAAACAATTATTCATAACCACATCTCGACAATGCTTTTCTCAATCATCTCCGTCGCCACCTTGGCAGCAACGGCCCTTGCCTCAGCCATTCCGTCCCTCGAGCAACGCCAAACAGTGGTTTGCAGCGGCACATACAGCAATGCGCAATGCTGTGCGACTGATGTACTCAACCTGGCCGACTTGAACTGCTTCAATCGTAAGTCTCTCCACTTTACTCCTCTAGTTATTTAAGTCTGTCTGTCGATGTTCCTGCTAACACGTACTTCTTCACAGCTCCATCAACACCAACCTCAGCCGATGACTTTGAGGCAATCTGTGCCGCAGATGGCCAGCAAGCGAAGTGCTGTGCACTTCCTATCCTCGGACAAGCTCTTCTCTGCCAGGATCCTGTTGGCGCTTAGGGAGCTGCGATGCGCCTGAACAATCAGGAAAGGATAATTTTGAAAAGGTTTCATAGGATCGAAAGGAGTAGGTGGATGGTATTTTACTAGTATCGAATAGCACTACTTCCTGCTATATAGTATATTACCCAGACAATATCTTTTTTGCATAGGCAGTCAAACAGTATATTTGTTGCTCGCATGAATTTATCTCTAAGATCCCTCGTTACAGCAACCTATGCACTTCTTTCCATCATAATAGACCAAACCAAAGGAGTTAGTGCCTCTGCCGATCGATGTCGGACCCATGAATGTGATTGGGAGACAGTTAATGTTGCTTGTTGAACCTAAGTGCATGGCGAAGAGGTTTGCACTGAATCGTGGTCTCGTCTTGCTGGTCGCGCGACAACAAGTATTCCATAAGCACAAACTCGAATAACAGCCCAGCACTTCGTGTTCGAAGTCTGAAACGTGCAGCTTGCTCATAAATTCATGTACCGTAGTGGACAAATTCTTTGTTACTAGGTCACGTTGGAGTCTCGGTCGTGTTTGTATTTGTGGTATGGCTTCCAGCGCATCTACACGACAGCCACTGTTTTTGCGAACAATCGCATTTCAATGTGTCGGGATCAAAGATTTACTAATTGATGTACATCGAAGAGACAGTGTAAGGTCCATAGGTTGAGGAGAAGTGCAATGTACATTTTTTGGCTTTGACATGGAGGATGAAGCGCACTTACCCAAATATTTACCATAATACTTACTCTTCAGTCTTGATTTCAATAAGCAGCTACGCTTACTGAGTTTGTCAGCTTACTGTTTCTACGATGCATGGTTTTTGCTGTACTAGCACAAATTGAAGCCCCATCCTGCCATATTTTCATAATACTCTTCTACGTAGCTGCTATCAAGCAGCTCTACACTGTCTAGATAAGCACCAGTGAGACCCATATCATGTAAGAGAGTCTTTGTGAAAGCAAGATCATCTTGATAGCCCACGAAGTTCATGAGTCCGTTGCGACTGGCACGTGCCTTGACAATGACGGCATCGAGACCTTCAGAGGCCACTTGTTCATCCGTGGAGCCCGGTCGTGTTTCAAGTTTGATATGGAGGGTTTGTCGACGCTGCTTTGCAAATTCTTCACTGAATACCAGCCCTCGATAGTGATATGCGATGTGGTTTGGATATATACACTGCATGTCAATGCTTGTGATGTCTCTGAGGCCCTGCTTGACTGCAAAGTCCAGGACGTTCAAGAGCTGAAGTGAGTTCGAAGGGATTAGGGGCCGTGAGAGTGCCAAAGCGTCAACACTATCAAGTTTGCCAGTAGCTGGATTCCAGCCATAGGCGTACAATTGATTGATCAACCCAAACGCTGAATGTGGAGTAAGAGGCGCCAACACCCAACAAGTTTCGTCAAGTGCATAACCCTCCTTAGGGATCTCGACCTCAAGACATCCGGCATTCACAGAGGTGAATCCAGCAAAAGGGCCTCTACAGTCATCGGGGATTTGGAAGTAGGGGAATATGCACATACCTGTTTCTTGGTCGAGTTCTCCATAAGTTTGCTCAAAGGCTGAGAGTGCCTGAACTACATCGGCTTCATAGATGGTGTTCTCAAGCAAGCTGTGCCAGGGAACGAATCTGACTCTAGCGCCATTCTTGAGATATTGATCGAGAATCTCAAAAGGTCTGACATTCCAAGATACCGTCACGTTTTGACGAAATTCATACAGGCTGGCACGAGTGTGGTCAACTGATGATACGGTTGATTGAGTGAAAGGGGAAGTGGCAACATGGAATGCGTCCAGCGCAGGATAGTAGTTGTCCATTGTTCTATGATGATATGTTTTGTGGTTGATGGTCGGTTAGGGGGGAACTTCCTCTTTCATCAATGGCATGCTGGGTTTTATGCAATTCTAGGCAGTGTCACATCACAAAAACCCATTGTTCGGGCTTGTACAATGGGCTTTATCAAGACGGCCATTATTATCAAAGTTTCATTGTTGTTGGTTCATGATTGTGCCAAGCACTGCATCCTTCCGACAGCATTGTGAAGGTGTTGTGTATCATATGGGGAGCGACTCGGGGCACACCACCCACCACCCACCACCCACCACTTTTTCAGCCACACTTGTGGGGGACGCCAAGGCTCCAATATCAGAGTAATTCACTATGCATTTGCAGCAGGAATTGTCTCTTTGTTGTGAGTAAATCAGTCCGTTCAAGATCCCTTTTAGTAGTAAACCTGCACTATCGATATACTGCGTCATTTGATGAAGCCGAAAGTTGTTAGGCAAATCTTTGTATAGCCAAAATCGTGGTGTTAGTAGTTTTTGTGTCATTAACTGTGTTATCGATGACTATATTTAACGCTTTTTAGCTTGCGATATCAACGCCTTTTAGCCTTCTTGTATTCTTAACTGTCGCCTGCGTCTAGCTTTGTATAGTTAATCGTGACTGCTCTTGCCCTCTTTACTCTACTGCCTTCTTCGAGTTATAGAGGTGCTGTTAATGGAGGGATATCGTTTAGTAAAGGAAGATCGCGTAGTGGTTTATTGTCGATATACTTTAGCTCTAATTCGCTGCTACTGCTACTACTATTATAAACTGGCCCTATTATATCTGCCCTTAACTTATATAAAAGAGCCTCTCGATTAATAGTAATAGTGGTACCGCCTTATAATTCTATAACTATGAGTGCTTTAGCTTTTACGTCCTTCTCTTCTAGTATTATAGCTTTCGCTTTCGCCTTTATCTCACTACGTAGTCGTTTATTTACCGTAGGTATCGGCTTAGTAAAGTATCGTTAAATAGCGTTAGGTAGGAAGGGAGTTAATATCGCTTCTCGGTATTCGCTAATCTCGCGTGCTTATATAAATAGGTGAAGTACCTGTTAATCGTATTATTCTTACTCGGCTTAGTTTAATCGTTCTCTAACGTTTAGTATTTAGTTAAACTGCGCCTGGATTAGCTACTGTTATCGGTCCGCTATAATAGGTATAATCGGCTCGTATAATGGCTGCTAGTTACGTATAGTTAGTATATATCCTTTTATCTACTACCTAGGATGGATTAATAACTTAGGGATTAGTATACCTGTCTTATACGCTATTTCGAGGTCGTAGGCGTAAGGAAGGAGGTATTACTTACGGAATTAACTTATATAAGTACCTTTAGTGTTATTTATTAGCCTTTACTACTACTGATTAATTAGTTGGATTATTAATATAGTAATCGTACCTATAAGAGTGTAGAAATAGTGTTTATTAATACCTATAACCTTTTTAACTCTTACTATATCGTTATCTACGTTAAAATCGCGAAAGAGGTCCTTTATAAACTTAACGATCTTCTTAGTTGTCTTCTTAAAAGGTATTTAGTGATTTATAACCTTGTGGATCTTCTTATTAAAGCCCTCGCCTTTGGAAGTCGCGGCTTATTTAAGATTAGTATAGAATTTAGTATAGTATTAAATTAAGCGCTGCTCTCTTAATTTCTAGTTTTCTTTAATATAGTAGCGGTTCTAAAGTTAAAGGAGGTCGATTAATTACTTATAATTATATTCGAGCTCGTTCTTAGTATTTAAATATAAATATATATATCTAAGTACCTTTAATATCTATACCTTCTCTTTCGTATATCGTTTAACTGCTCGAAACTAAGCTTCTATAGTATTAAGGGCGTAAAATATATAGTACTGTAACTGCGAGTTCGGTAGGCATTTAAGTATATTATAAACGTTAGTTATACCTTTAGATAGATCAGTTAGTATTATTATTAGCTTAAGTATTTCCTAATATATCTCTTATCGACACTATTTATAGAACTAATTATATGATTCTGCGTCCTCCTTTAGTACCTAGGAATAGATAATAGGGAAGGTTCGCTCGCTGTTCGACTTACTAACGCCTATTATAAGTAGTAAACCCTTATTATTCGTTCTAAACGTCGTATCCACAATTAGTAATAAGTTATTAATGAACCGTTAAATAAGATCCTTAGTCTAGGGGTTCTAAAAGAAGATCTAAACGATTCTCTTCTAGTTTAATTAGTTAATTATTTAATATCGAAAGTAATACCTTTATTTACGCTTTTCGAATATAGCTATTAGGCTAACCGCTTAGTCCTAAGGCTTTTGGTCCTTAGCTAGGGTCCGGATTAAGTTATAATACTGTTTTTAGTATATAAGTATATTAGTACTAAATATCTAAACGAATTATACCCTCGCATCGGCGTATAATATAGATACTATCCGATACTATTGTCCTAGCTCCTCTAATCTTTAATATTCCTTAATCTAACGTCTAAGTAGTAAGAAATACGTAGGGGTTTATAGGAAGTGTTCTTCGGAGTGCTTTTCTTTTTTCTATCGCCTAATCTAAATACTACGCTTCTTAAAAAAGGAATAAAGATAGAGGACTTAATAATTATTTTTATGAACTGTTCGATTTCGCTAATATTTAGAGATAATAGTATTGCTTTTCGGATCTTAAATAACCTATTTTTCCGGTATATTATAGTAGTTCCTCGTCTCTTACCCCTAGAATTTATATCTAAATTCCACGCTCTTGCCCTTTGATTACTTACTACGGTTATTCGTTGTTACGAAGAAGTAATCAGCGACTATTCTATATCGATTTAACCTTACTAAGTAGTCCTCGTACGATTTGAATGTCTCTCCAGACTGGGGATACTCTCTATGCCTCTGGGGGATAGTCTAATAGTGAGCGAGCTATAAGCGATGATATGTGCGATCCAGAAGGTCAAATATACGACTCTGGCGTAGTTTCTGGTCAAGGGAAGTGGTCATTTTGATGAACTGAGTACTATTCTGGACGCTGCGTTCTGAGATAGTTCTGACTTAAAGCGACGACGATTCACAACTTGGCTACACCACCATATTTCTACTTCCACAACCTACCTAGGCTTTTCCAGCCGTTCAAACTATCCGGGGGACAGACCAATTAACGATGGATCATGGTTTTGTGGTGGATATCAACGATGGAACTCGATGGGACGAACAACAGGTCGAACACACCAAAAAGCGGTGAGGAATGCCCGAAACCGGTATCGCCAAGTTCCTACGCGACAGCGACCTTGGACGACAACGAGAGGGATAAACGAAGATATCAGTAAGAGAAGATCATTATACTATTACTGTGGACAAGTTCTCTCTACTGTGGCTAGTGCAGTGGCTGAAAAAGTGGTGGGTGGTGGGTGGTGGGTGGTGTGCCCCGAGTCGCTCCCATCATATGTCAATGAATTGTCATATTGTGTTATGAAAAATATCAATACCGGATTGTAGATTAGTTCAAGCTCGTATAGAAATTTTGGCGATCATCTTCGCGATTCGTCACTTTGGGAAATGATATATATATGTATATCAGTAGCTTATTGGGTTTCAGAGAATGAGGTGGGTGTATGAATGGGCTCAGCAAGCGTCTCAAAATTCTCCCAACTTGAAAACAGCATCGTGAGGTCACTTTGAATTAGCATCACACTTCTATCTAATTTAATTCCATCATCTGGTATCGAGTACATAAGTTGTAACCTATAATTCACATTTGTTCCAGAACTCCTTAACCCTACAACAGGCTGTAGCGGCCCAGCCAGTGCCTGACCAGTTGAGATCTTGAACACAACAATAGAGGAAGCAGATTCCTGCCTTTGTTGATCTGTCTATAAAACTATATAGGTATAATTGGACGGTGGATCCCTTAGGTAGAACCGAACCATGGCAAAGCCTAAGTCTGCTCATATCCGAGTATAACAAAATACTCTGTACTCTGCGTTTTGGATGTTGCATGATGTGCGGTCACTTCCCTTAGCGTTCACACCTTCTCGCCTGTCTTGATTATGCTTTTGTTGTGATTGCTAACACGCTCGATAAACCACACCGATATGCGTACTGCTTGTCATAGATCGGGGGGACTCCATGAGAAATAGTCGAATTCGGGTAGCCATTGGCTTGTTTGCATCCACATATCTGGCGACTGTGACTGCAGAGACAGAAGCTCTAATTTGAGCTCTTCTATCAGGTACTTGAGTTGCATGATTTCTTTGGATTGTGCCGTATAAGATTCAGTGAGTTTGTTGTGCTTCTCCTTCCACTGAGCTATTTTGCCTTCAAGATCTCGTTGATATTGCTCCTTGCGATCTCGGTAAGCACGCTGAGATTTTTTGTTTTGTGCTCGTCGTCGCTGTGGTTTCGATTAGAATGTTCCAGGACAGCGATGGGTTCATGCCAGACTGACCTCAACCTTGTCTGGTTTAGCGTCTCCTGATTTGACCACAAGCTTTGGTAACCACTGTCCTGACTCGCGGGAGGATGATATGCTTGAAGTAGGTGATGCAGGATCAGATGAGCTTAGATTTAAACTACAGTAGAAGTTTTCGGTATTTTGAAGCATCTGATTTTGGTAAGCATCGAGCTCCCAAAATTGACGAAGTATGCAAAACTCACCTCCTTATAGGTATTAATCATCAACTCGTGGGGTATAGGGTCCCAAAATATACTCTCTATATTGTCGAAGCTGTTGTGCAACTGATTATCTAAAAGTTCCATGGTGGTGCTCGTATGGGTGTAATGGCTGAGTGGCTATGAGGAATGCTTGGTGTTGTTGAACTTTGATTTCTGCTTGGTAGAGATGGTTGTGAAGGAGGAACTTGATCTGGACAAGAAATGAGGAGAAAGATATAGAATGTTATTTGAAGGCAGTTTGGTGATCAAGGAAACACACAAACATATTGTTGGTTCTTTGGGAACCTTCATCTAGCATGCATTACTAGCTGGGGCTCCGGAGAAAACAAACTAGGCCATTTTGAGCAGCTGCACTAATGCAAGCCATTGATCCCCCTTCCAACTTGCGACTGGCGTGATGGGCCAACCAAGCCTTACAGATCATGACCAAGCTTTACGACGACCCAAAATACCATTCTGATAGGTTATTTGAACATCTGTGGGCGAAGAACACTTCATTCTTCGCCGAACGGTTTGGGTAAAATCGATCTCCGATCCTGTAGCTGCAGCACCAACGTCATGCAATTGAGTTGATTAATGTAGACTTCAGAGCTACGATGATTGTTGTACCCGGCCTTAGCTACCACAGAGCTGCATGAGCTGTTCAGATATTACCGGCTCGAGACAGAGGTGATTATTATCTAGCAAGGACAATTTAGCTCGAAGAATTAAAGCGTACGCCAGGTGTACTTTAAGAATTTACTAACAGCCAAAAGCTGCGCCTGAGATATTCATGAATCAAGTCATGTATACATTAACAGAGTGGCATTATCCAAAATATCGCGGAAACGAGCGGAGGAGTCGAACATGACGGGCGGTTGGAACGGAAGTCTCCGAGAAGTGTTTAAGCCGCGTTGGTGTGCCGAGTTCAGATGCGTGGCAACATTTACACTTTTTCAAAGACAAGCATTTCTGTCGAAAGACTATCCGCGGGAGCTACAACAGCCTTTAATCGCTTCAGCGAAATGCTCGTCACGGCCTGCGGGTGTATTACTGAGCAGCTCACAGTCGTATTCTCGAAGCAAAGGTGACGTGACATTGATGGGTATTCATGCCACAGGCTAAGACCACCTGAGGCTGTGCATTAGCGTTAAAATATCGCCGATCTGGGGCTGAGCCCACCTGCCACCTCCGGCACATTACGGAGCTTCGAAATCGTTGTTCCTCTGTAATGAAATCGTTTCGTGTAAACTGAGGCGCAACATGGCGGAGATTTTGAAGTTCGAACGCTTCTCTAGATGTGCGATCTACTTGAGTTCAGGTTGATGACTCATCTTACGCTGGGAAACAGCTAACTCCTAAGGGACGAATGTTTGGAGGTGCGAAGCAGAAGAACTCACACCTACTTACAGCCAGAGCAGACATCACAAGCAAGCTAGAGATAACGATAATGCCGAAATGAAAGAAACAAGCATCTTCTATAGCTTTTGTATCGCCTCGAAATATCAGCCACCTCCAAAGCATCTCAGGATCTTTTTAGGCCGACACCCACCTAGTAAGGTACCAGCAGCCTCCGTTGACCTATCAAGCGTAAAACTTGATCGTCAGGCTGCCTCCGACCCGGGCAGAGAAACGCATGCATCTCGGTCCGCATGCACACGATGCGAGAAAGTGTCATCAGAGAGGCATGGTCATAATATTGGTGAAGTCCACGTTCTCAGGAACGATTTGTAGGCCGTTGGTGATCGAAACATAAAGTACTTGTCCGATGCCAGCCGGAGTTCGAAGCTTGGCATTCGTGACACTAACCTCGAAACATTCGGAAAAGTTTCCAAACTTGTTAGAGCCTTGCGACTGCTGATACTCTTAACGGCTATAATACTACTTGAACTAGACCATCCTGTACTGTACAGTGAAGATATATTGTCATGAATTCTCAAAATGATAGGTGCAGAAACATACTGACTGATTCCCTTTACGAATGGCGTGGAGAATCAGCCTTACCATTTCGGAAATTGCCAATTGCAAGCAACAGCGCCAGAAGCTGGCTAGTCCTCAAGGCTGAAAGCGCAGAGTATGAACTGATCAGTGACAATGCCTTGGCTTTCAGCCAATGCACAATTGACATTTAGGTTGCGACTTAAACGGACAAACGCTGCCAACAAGGGCATTTTTAGAATCGACTTGACCTTAAAGAAAAAACGGAAAGACAGGCTACATCGGCGAGAAAGGCATTGGCTTCAAGTCGGTCTTCAAAGTCTACATCTCATCTGGTGCCTACAACTTCTACTTCGACAAGACTGCATCTCTGGGAATGATTGCACCAGTTTAGGATGAGTCGCAACCAAGCCCTGAGATAGGAACTTTAATGACACTCCAGCTATCTCCTGACTGCGACGAGCACGAGCTCCGGCGAGAGCTCAGTTCGCTTGATCCACGGATGCTGATGTTTCTCCGTAAACTGCGTCATATCAAGGTCGAATTTGTCAAGAACGGTTTAGTGACGTGGAAGACCGAGCTCAAGCGAGCTGACGGTCTCGTATATGACGAGCCTGCTGTCCAACTGTTCCATGGTAGCAAGATCATGCGTTACGTCGTCTCAACACACACCGTTCGAAATCTCCCCGAGGATGCGAGGCGTCCGGGAGTGCATGAAAGTGATATTGTTCTTGCATTTCCTATCTCGCAAGCCGACGATCCGCCTCTTGAGACAGAGAAGGCTTATGCATTCCTTCCTATTCGCGACTTCAGTTTCAAGTTGAGTCCCGCTCTGCACTTCGTTGTGCTTCCTCTCCCAGGCTAAATGTCGCAGTTTCTTATACAGGGAGATTTCTTGTTGTCCGCTAGCCAGGAAGACATCCTGTTGTTCTGCCCGTAGAATAATGCGCTGCAAGAAGCTGTGGTAGATGCCTTCGTTGATGCTATGAAGAACAAACATCGACGGTATCTGCAGAAAATGTGGCCTCATTTCGTCCCTTCCCCTGCATTCTCGACTAGCTTCTTTGGGCCTGCCGCAAAGAAGATGCATGATACGCTCAAAGCTGAACCTCTGGTCTTGAATTACGACGGTGTACTGTGGAAGCCTACAGACGTCGTCTTGGTTCCGAGAGAGTATAGAACTGATGGCGAGGACGGTCGTGTCCCTTTATTGTTATGTACAACGACAAGTTGGTATTACCTGTCGGATTTGTATGATGAGTCGTGTTGGGTCGCACTGAAAAGCTTGGGCGTTCGCGAGATGGCTACTGGCGACTTTGTTCAAGATTTCATCAACATGGTCACAGAAGAACCACAGGTGTTCCGCAGCAAGACCAGCCAATGGCACAGCATACTGTCATGGAAACTCACGTCGAGTCTGAGCAGTGAAGATGCTCGTGCGATATATCGATCAAGAATTCGCAAGCTTGCGCTTGTGCCACTGTCTGGAGACCATTGGGTCACATCCGAAGAGCCTGGCGTTTTCCTCCCTAGTCACGATGGATTTGACCTGAGAATTCAGGGAGTGGGTCTCCGCCTCGTGATCCCCGAGGTGGCTGCTGACAATGGGCGCGCATCACTTCTGCGCTTCCTTGGCATCAAGACGATTAGCAATGTCGAAATATGTGACTATATTGCTCTCTTACATGGAGGAGGTCGGACTGCCATGAGTACGTCCACAACAGCAGATCTGGTCTCACAAATCATCTTCTTACTCAGCTTCGGCTGGCAAAACCATGACCAACAGGATCTCTGGTTCATGAACGAAGAAGACACACTATGTCCAGCTTCTACCCTCTACCTTCAGTCTTCGGACACGTATGCAGCGTCTCATTACTTGGCTCTTCTAGGGCATGCTTCTGCCCGATTTCTTCATCCAGATTATGCTGCTTCCAGTGAACAGCTGCCAGGTGGTAACAAGGCCTTCGTCAAATGGCTCATTGTTAACATGCGACTCTCAAAGTTCATCCGCGTCTTCGATGTTCGGCCAACATTGTCCGTGGAACACGCAATCAAACTATCTCGTGACTTCTTAAATGTCGTTCAGCACGATCTTGCGCCATCTTGGATATTCATGCTAAGAGACAACTGGAGATATTCCTGGCTTGATATTGATTCTTGTGAAGATTTGCCAATGGTCACGACGTTGAACTTGCCCTGGTTACAGCTCAGGCAAAGACACCAAACACTCGTAGACGAGATCGGGACAATCACTGTACGATGTCTTGACGGCACGAGATCACCCCTCAAGAGCACATACCTGCTACTACCCAAATTACTGGAAGACAGCGTTGACGGCATAACTTTGATGCAAGTCAAAGATTCCGACAATGCATATTGGAAGCATCTCAAGTGTTTAGGCCTTGGGGTTGAGCCTGATCTTATGTTCTACATGCGATGTTTAGAGAAACTAAGTGCAAGTTTTAGGAACGGAACAGCTGACCCCCAGCCTTCACGCAAGGCTGCTACTTACCTTGATCAGATCCAAGCTCGCTACAATGAAAACGCTGAGTTCGTCAAGTAAGAAATAACTTCCTGAACACCGGACGTTGAGCTAACTTGACGCAGAAAATCTTTCCACGACGAATGTCTCATTCGTGTCAAACCTGTCCGAGCTGATTCGGGTCATCGCTGGGTCAATGCGCCACTTTTCCTCTGGGAGGGCCCTAAATGTCTGCGCCACCTTCCTGTCCTCAAGAATATCTTTCCAAGAAACCCAACACTATTCTGTGAAGTGCTTGGAGTGAAGGATGCAGTATTCGCTGATCTTGTTCGTGAGGCAGAATTCCTCGAACCTGGTGTGACGTCGAGCACATTAAAGAGCTCTTCCTCGAGGTTGAGCGGAGACTGACAAGAATGAACCTGATCGTGAAAATGTTCTCGGCAAAATATCAAAGCAAGCAATCTTTCCGATCATCCAACCAAGACCCCAAAAAATTACAATCTGTGGCTATCACGACCTTGTCTCTAGAACAATCACATTCATGGTTCATAGCTGACCGCAAGGAGCTCTTCGATAGCTTTGTGGGAAAGGTGCCACTTCTAGCTTTGAAGATTGAGCATATCCACAAGCTAAAGAAGACCTTCGAGAATTTTGGGCTTAATGCTTTGAAGCTATCATTATGTGCTTAAAGTCGACCTGGTACAGATACACAGTCTAAGTTCAATCTGGATCTTTCATCGGATCTTAGACGAGAAGACGCTTTTTCTTGAGGTATGTCACTAGATTTCTCTGCTTGCAATCTCATGGCCAGAATGCATTAGTGGAACTATTTTGCTAACAAGGTCCTCGCTTTGCCAGATTAATCCCAGCTATTGAACCGCTACAGGCTAGACGGCGTGTGGCTAAGCATCTTCGAGGTATTGAAGTTTATGATGCAAAAAAGCTGACACAAGAATGGTCTGTGACGTTGCAAACCGGAAGAAATATTCAAGGTCGTCCGGGAGAGTCAAATGTTGTTCTCCCTACCAGAGACGATGCACTACAGGTGTATATCTCTGACGATTATATGAACAGCACACGAACGAAACCAGACCTCGTACGGCACATCGCTATCTTTTGTGAAATTCCGGACGACCGGCGTCATTTGCTGACGACTGCCTTGTTGGACAACGAAGACGTAGTCGAGGTCATCTTTGCAGAAAACGGGATCGGAGCTCTTGACGAAAAGATAGAGAGTGATGAGCCGATAGAGGATGAGTTTCAATTCAAGGCTGGTAAGCATTTCTGCCCTATCCGTACTCTAGCAATACACAGGCGCTAAGCATCCGTCAGATAAATCAGACGAAGAGACCTTGTGCGGTGAAGGAGATTATGCGGAACGGCATTTTTCTGGCAAAAGAGGGAAGAAGTCGAAGCGTCAAGTCCCAGCTCCTGGTGCGCCTCCTTTTCCAGGAACTGCTTGTCCGCATTGCAGTGGGCGGAATGCAGGACACACCATTTTCTTCGGTAGAGGCAACAGGTCTACTCCTAAACCTACCCCTCCCAAGGTCAATGTCATCTCATTGGAAGATCTGTTTGCAGGGGCACACGATTCGACTGAACCAATGGAGCCATTGCTTGGATCAATCAGAATATTTGGCCTTACAGGTTCAGGCCCGGGATTTAACCTTCTCTCCAACAATCGTTCGGAGTTGTTGGAAGGCAGAGTTGACACTGACCTGCAATTTCGAGGCCAAAACTTGGTAAGCATACGTCGCATACCGTATACATTACGTCCTCAGACGCTAACCTCGATCACAAGTTTTCCAAACAACTTGCACGACTCATGGCACAATGGTACCGTCCAGTAGAGCATTGGACAAGCAAGCATCGCTCGAGAGCTGGACATCCTGCGTTTCACGACCTGCAAGAGAGATACGCAGCATTCACCGTCCCAGATCCGAGCGGCAGCTTGACTCGAGCCATGATGCAACAGCATCCCGATCTAGGCGAGTGGCTCAGAGCACCTCCGATGCGGCATTTCGAGGTCGAGACCACGAAAAGAGGGCTCGAGCCTATATTCTACCTGACCAACGCTCAGGTTGAAAGAGTAAGTCACTCCACGCGTTGAAGCACATGAGCTTCTGAGAGGAGTCATGATCGACGAAAAACCATTACCACATGTTCGTAGCGTGGTAATCTGTTTATCTACAGGCCAGAAAATTCTCCCTTAGCTCACCTCGCTCAGTCGACCCACCTGCACCTGGGACGGCTCAAGCCGTTTGACCCCACAGCTACTTTAACACTGTCCGCAGACCTCAAAACGGTGTATGCCTAGTTATTATTCTTTACGCACAACTCTGATCCTCGTGTCCTACCAAGATTTTCCATTAACGGTATCTGTTCATTCTCAGACCTTGCATTCGGCTTCAACATCCTTGCGTTCTGGCAAATACCAGCTATAGTAGATTCACTTGAAGGTGCTCATTCTCGATCGACGACCTGCCTACCAACACGAGAAAAATCGCACCGTTGAAGCTCAGACAAAATATCCAGAAAGCCAGTATCGACCTTCCAAAGTCCAGTTATGGGGAAAAGGGCCGTCATTTGCGTTGGAGTCCTATGGGCAATATGTGTTGCGATAGCTGGTGGACTGTGGGCCGGTTACAACAGTCTTTGGTGGTTCGATGGCAATTCCGGGTCCACCTGTGACCCAAACGAGCTACCCGAGTTTTCTAGAGGAAGGTTACTGTGGACATCCTTCTAATTTCTTCGTAGCATCAATGGCTTTCTGAGGAATCTCGGGGGTAGTGCTCATACTCTGGATTATCCTGCTAAACGTTTACCTGCTGTATCGCAACCACAAAAAGGTTGCCAGACTTGGTAGGGTGGATACAAATCCCAGTGCAATGCTGACAGGTCATTCTGTGGTACAAGTACAAAGAGAGGTCACAACTTGTAAGAGGTGCGGCACTCCGGTGTACTCACCATATTGTGGGACTTGTGGAACAGTGAAGTACACAGGATGAACGGAAGTCTATATTGCAGGGATACACAGCACTGCATCTCGCGGCGCGATGGGGCCATCAATCAGTGATCGAGACTCTATTTCGTACCGGAGCCAGCATCGACACGAAAATGAAGCAAGAGCAGACGCCGCTAGTTATGGCACCGCACTACAGGCGGCACCATTTCGAGGCCACGAGAAGGTGATAAAACTGCTACCGAAGAAGCAGACGAAGCAGACGAAGCAGACGAAGCAGACGAAGCAGACATACAGATGTCACCATCTCCGACAGCATCTACACTAAAGTCCGCACCAGGCTGGACAGACATAGCGCCCATGGAAGAGTTCTTCGATGTCAGGTTCAAACCGAGACCGGACGGCATATACCATCGCGTCGTGGAAACCGAATATGCCCTCGTAGTGGCAGCTGGACGCGGTCGCATCATGCTCGGTAGAGACGAGCGCATACAACAGGGCGCCCACGTGGTGACCCGGCTGCAGGGAAAGCTTGAATCTGCAAGAGCGTCCATCGGCGAAGGCCATATTTGACCAGATTCTGCGCAATGTGCCCTTGTTTGCGACGAGTGTCTTCCTGTGCTAGGTCCTGAGACTGACCTCGTAGATGACGGTCTAACCAGTAGCTCTCCGTGACAGGATCAAAGAAAATGCAGATATTGCTGAAGGTGCTTTCGCAGCGTCCCACTTCGAGGGAATAACCTGAAACCGCATCGTTGAATGACAGAGTAGCCTGTCGGCCATCATTTGTCGTCTGATCACGCTTCGATTGGTCAAGCTCTTTCAATTGGGTCGGAGAAGCTGCACCTCGGTCACCCAAGCCTTTACAGCTTTTCTGGACAATATACACCTATGCGAAACCAAACGGACGATTGTAATGATGTCGAAAGAGCATTCTCAGCAAGCGTCGTTCTCGTCGTAAGCTTTCGCGATTGCGGGAGCCGCGAAGCCGTCCTCTACACGACAGCTTGAAAGTCTTCGGCTTGCTGAGCTCGCTTATGGCTGGTGAGGTTGCCATATCTTCATTGAGTACGTCCATAACTCATACATCCTTCCACGAGTAAGGCACGGGAGGGACAATGATTGCTATGCTCGGCGGCTTTCGACTAGATGCCGCTTCAGGATGACCCAATGTCAAGGCTAATTCAAAGTTCCTACGGATATCCTGTTTCCTAGTGCTGTCGGCTTCCCTATTCGCATCGTTGTTCGTCCCGTTCCCCAGTACCACTCCAAGCTCATCATGGTCATTGTGGTCGCTGTGGTCGTTTTGGTCGTTGTGGCCATTATCTGCTGAATCAAGTTCTGAATAGCTAGTCTCTTGCTCGACAAGATCCACCTCCTCCTTAGCATCTTGGGATGTGATTGCCCTACTTTGTCCTCCAAGCCGTCCTTTCGCTGCTTTCTTCTGGAAACGCTGTATATCTTGGTAACACTGCTTAAGTCACGACGGGTGCGACTAAGTTTAGACTGCCTAACAGAACCAAGAGAGGCATCAGAGCACACGTTTATGCTAGGTGGTCAAGGTTCAGGCATGCCGGGCGCTCGTTCGGTAGATTCTCGTCACCTACCAGATCTACAAACACTGGATACAGATGTGGGCAGCCAGGGTGAGGAAGTATCGGTCGATGACAGCTCCGACCCGAACGCATCACTCATTGAACTGTAGCCCACTTTACATGAGATCTACTCGTATTCAGGTCACTGTACTTCATCTTAAAGGACCCTTGGCGCAACATAGATGCGCTGAGTGCCTTGTTCAATCCCGATTTCGAAGAGACCTGAGCCATGTCAGTCCGATCCTCAGAGCCCAATGCTTTGTCGTGGCAGTTGAAAGGGTTTAGCATGACTCTAAGCTTGCTGTCAAAAGCTTCCTGCCTTCCAGCAGGCGAACCGTGGGCATGGTAGGACGCTCCTCAGAATGTGTCGCTGCCTTTATTTTGAATATGTACGGCGAGATCTGATTTATAGCTTTGGCTCAATGTCTTGGTCCGATTACCTGCTTCAGCCCAGTTCTTGGGCAGAGCATGAAATAGCCTTAGACAAGTGATACTCGGCGCAAAATTGTAGAAGCCTGGCGAGGCTGATTTGGGAGCTTTGGAGTGGGGCCCAGAGGCCTGTCGGAACGGGCTAGTCTAAAGTCGCCTGCCTGCGCCTATCCAGTTTAATTGCTGTAGGCGTCCTCAACCATTTAATATATAGGTTTCGGCAAAGTGGGCAGTACCCTTCGTTGAGCCAAGGACGATTGCATATCATTGAACCTTAGGCTGAAATGTGCCTTGTGGCTCTGCTGCCGTGAAACGTCTTCTGCCTGTCCACACGACACAGGAATAGTCGAAGAGAGATGCTCGCAGGCGCAAGGACATGTTACTCATAGCACAAGCACGCTCCCGACTGCGAAAGAGCCTAGAAGGCGCTGATTCCGGCAACATTTTTTAGTGGCAAGAGTCGGATAAATCCTCATGTCAGAGAAGGCATCTGCTCAAAACAGCAATGAGTTTGGGGGAGACTTCCAAGGGCAGCAGCAGTGGCTAGGGAATGTCCTCAACACAGAGGGGCACAGTTTCATCAATCCAACGTTTAGGGTCCAGTCATTCAACATCCACTGCTCGTCCACTTCCGCCAAGGGGGACACAAGCGACAATCACATCTATACCACTGAGAATGACTTCCTTGACGCACTCTCCCGCCCTCACAACCTTTGCAAGGCGGCTCGGGACTCCATAGATGGCAGAACTTTATGCGCGAACGTAAGTGCACTGGTAACAGACGATGCCCGCTCGGTGCCAGAAATTATAGCGAGGTTAGACTCTACAGTTCAACGAGCATGGGGAAAAAGCTGTGCCCTCTTATTACGAGCCTTCGCAGAGAGACTGAAGGCTAGAAACAACGATCGTCGTGAAGGAGAGGAAAAGGCGCGTCTTTTCGTATCACGTCTATGGCGAGAAATATCTGATCTTGTACCGAGCATAAGTGCGACCCTGTCGGGCCCCAGTCGACCAAGCGGCTTTGCTGTTGGCTATGCCTGTCCTCAGGACAAGCATACCATTCAAGCATACGTTGAGGACGACCCAAGCCAATCCATAAAAAGCATACTGATACTCGGCGCTGCCTTCGTCTTCGGGATCCTTTACCGTAATGCCTCCATTACCGAGCTATATAAACTCCTTCACGGCATGCAGCTCATGGCAGCTCGAATACGGGACGACAAGATTGCCGCATATGCATCCGTGTTTATTGCAGGATTCGCGTTCTGTCTTATGCAGCAGTTCTACAACATTCGATCCCTTGGCGAGCACACGGTGCTCCTCGAGGACGTCTATCAACAAGACATTCGAATTCCAGTAGCTTACTTCAACAGCTTGAGCATTCTGAAGGCATTTTTGAAGGATCAATACTCTGGTACAACTGCAGCACCATTCATTGAAGCCGATTTCTTCAACATTGCCCTTGGAAGGCGAGATGGAGCCCGGCTTCAACTTTCCAAACTTGGTTGCCAACGTCAAGTGAGACCCTACACTCGCCTGGTCATGGCAGTGCTGTGGCAACTAACCGCGCAGAAATGCCCAGTATGTAAATCACTACTAAAGACAGGCCGAGATAATTGGTCATCTTGGTGAGTCCACTTGTTGAAGATCTCTACGTAGCTAACTAGCTAGCTCCTCCTGCAGGATGTCATACTATGCTCGAGAAGCAGATGAGCCTCTGGTAAGCGGTGACGCCGCTACCAGGACTACTAATTCCGAGAACATTGTCGGTAAACCAAGGAATTTCATGCAAAGCAACACTACAGCGAAGGAGGTCCAGAAATCTTTACCGAGGAGAACTCTGTTATTAAAGCATCAGTCAACTGCAGAGCAACCTCACATTCAATCACAAAGCTTCCGTCTTGTCGGATTGCGGAACGTAGATATCCGTGTTCCGATAGTCGATGCCGCGAATAACGACCGGCACCATGACGACTACGGTGTGAGCATCGTCTGTCTCTTGGAGGTAGAGACGTGGGCGGTGCGCCACATGCTGGACGAAGAGCATGCCCAGCTACCACGCAAAAAGAGAGACTTCAATCGATACATCTTTGGGCGGATGAGTGGACACAACGTGGTGATCGGATATCTGCCGCGGGGCTCGCACAGCCTAGGAACGGCGGCCACTGTGGCCAGAGAAATGGAGCGGACATTTCCTCAGGCCACGCTACGTCTGCTGGTGGGCATTGGCGCAGGTGTGCCTAGCGCGATGAACGACGTCAGGCTCGGGGATGTAGTGGTTAGTATGCCTTCTGAAGTGCACGGGGGAGTGGTGCAGTACGATCTGGGCAAACATACGACGGTTGGGTTTGGGGGCAAAGGATTGCTGGCACCGCCGCCGGCTAGTTGGCGGAACTGTTTGGCTGAGATGCAGTCGAGCCATCGGGTCCAAGGCAATCAGATCTCGACGTTCCTCGACGAGATGACCGCTAAGTTTCCAACGCTCGTAACATATCGTCGTCCTGCTTCCGAGAGCGATGTTCTCTTCTTGCCCACCAACAGACATGTATGGGATGAAGTTACATGTCAGAAGTGTGACCGTCGCCAGGTGGTGCAGAGGGTGTCTCGAGCAGAGGATACGCCGAGAATATTGTATGGCCTCATTGCGTCCATCAATCAGGTCGTGAAGGATGCTGAAAGGCGAGACGAGATCGCGCGGCCCATGGGGGCACTGTGTCTCGAGATGGAAGCAGCGGGCCTGATGGTCGACTTCTGCTGCATTGTCATCCGAGGCATCGTCGACTACGCTGACTCACACAGGAACGACGCCTGGCTAATGTACGGGGCGGCAGTAGCAGCTGGGTGTGTGAAAGAGCTTTTAACCTATATAGACCCGGTTGTGAATAAATCTAGCGCAATTTAACACTGCTAGAAGTACAATATCCTTGCTATCTACAATACAGACTCTATCTCAAATTCGATTTCTTTATGACTTAAAAATGAAATTCCCTCAGGCTAGACACGTTATCTGACTGCTTTCGCGATTCTACCAGCTAACTTTGCGATTTCGCAGGCGCTAGCAGCATAGGTCAAAAGGTACATTGGTCAATCGCTCGGAAAAGCACTCCCTACTTCACCGATCGCACAGACCTTGTCGCAGAGATCGTGGGAAGTGGTGCTAAATGCGATGCAGGATGACCCAGACAAGCATCGAATGTCGGCTCCGCCAGTTAGTCACTGATATAACGCAACAGGCATTGGCTGACCACGAATGGTCGCGCATAAGTGGTTACGTGTAATCTTGGTCGGCGACTGCGGTCGCTGGTGCGCCACCCAACACACTTACCAGGGTAAGCGACGAGTGAGGAGCAGCTTCTTCGAACGCGAACAGGAGTTGAGCTAGAGCAGCTGGATCTTAGTCCGTAGCGAGCGGTGAGTATCAGGACCAGCGTAGCATTAGCCGAGGAGAGCGAAGCCTATGGAACCTGATTATATTAATGCCTATCCTATGGATATTGATACAACACCTAAAGGGAAGAGAAGGTAAGACGGATCTATCATACGATTCGTATGGGAGGTTCGTCGGTTCGGCTCTTGGCAATTCCTGAAATGGTAAGGCCGATTCTCTGTACGATTCGTATGGGGAATC
Organism: Neophaeococcomyces mojaviensis; assembly: GCA_030247915.1. Taxonomy (NCBI): domain Eukaryota; kingdom Fungi; phylum Ascomycota; class Eurotiomycetes; order Chaetothyriales; genus Neophaeococcomyces; species Neophaeococcomyces mojaviensis. Next base: position 172,921 of record JAPDRQ010000007.1, read on the forward strand.
TGTCGGTACGTTCCTGAACCTATTATTCCTGGGATTCATGACATCGATCTCTTGAGCTGCCAATTAAGTTCTAAATATGCTCTTTCATAGAGCTGCAAAACATGGCTTGCGAGCTAGGGAATACTACAAGGCTAGAGAAACTCTCGGAGTAACGTGGCAATGCCACAGTAAGCTCAATTGCCCGGCTTACTAAGTCCCGTTAGTAGCATCCTGTTGCACTGCGGCCAAACCACAACTAGATAATACTAGCAAAGATGGCCGTCGAATGGTTATCGTGAGTTATGAAGTTGTTAGAAGTTCACGAGAAACCTTGTCTAGAAGGAAGTGTCTGCTGTGTCTGCTGTAACTGTGGCAGACGCACCAGATGCAGCAAACCACAATGAATTATATGTATACTAATCTAGTTCTGCTCCCTCTCCCAGAGAGACTCTTGTTGTATAATCAACTCCAGCCATACTCTTGTCGCTACCCTTGTGATGTCGTTTGAGGCATTCGATTTGACGTGTACCAAATAACATACACCCCTTTGTACCTGTTACCTTCAACGCACCAACTCTGTCAATACCTGGTCCAACCTTGTCCTTACAATGGTCACTTGAACATCTTGCCGGAATCATTGTGCAGACTCTGGCACCTTGAAACCGTGAAACCAGCATCCATGCAGTACATAGGCGGCCCAGTGCAGTGGTGCCTTCGTGTCAACATTCTCGTTGGCCATCATTTCACAAACTGTTCGTCGAAGCGCCTGTGTTAAGTCTAAAACCACTAAGGAGCCGGCGGCTGCTTCTTTCAGCTGCTGCAATAAATGCGGGTAAAAGAGCTCGCTGAATCTCTGACCTGCTTCGCTCTCGACACACTAAAGTGTTCCAATGACAGAAGTCGCACCAACGTACATTAGCGCAGAAATAAGACCGAGTGGCTCATCTCCCGGAGTATGTCCTGAGTGCCTGAATCACAGGCAAAGATGGTCATGTGAGATGCAGAGTCTTGCATGTCAATACCAAAGACATCAGAAATGTTCAAGTTGTTACTGCTTTTGGAGGATTCTGAGGCTGGAGGATGAGATGTTTCTACGGATGCCTCTGCTTCTTCTAGGCCACCGGCAAGGACAAGACAAGATCGGACGACATCAGTCTTGTTGAAAACTGCATGTCCGTTAAAGTGAATCCAGTCGCTGGATGCGGAACCCTCCTTGAAGGAGGCCTTGCTCACAGCATCGCCTGTTCGAAGCCGAAATGGCATTTTCCTTGCTAATTGGGAGGCATGGTTATAGGTTGCGTTCCCCTCCGCCAGTCTACGCTCGTAGTTTTCGCGCTTGTTGTTGGTTTCGTAGACAGCAAAAAGCGATGCCTGTGTGCTGCTTTCGGACTTCGTAGCGTGTGACACAGCTCGCAACTGTGCGTGGCGGAGAATCGCTGAGCTTGCAACATATAGAATAGGGTCGCGCTCGATCAATTTCTGAGATTCAATCGGTAATGCATACAAAGGAAGTCGACTGAGAATGCTAGAGGAAAAGAGTATCAGAAGGTCTTCTGGCTGAGTTAGATACCGTAACTGGACTACAAAAGGCGCAAGTTGTTTAGTCTAGCGCGTGCTGACGGTTCACCAAGTGGATGTCGTGTCTCTCTTGGACGATCAAGTCTTAAACTTACCCAGTCATTGATCGATTGCACCATTATATCATGGTCCTTTGGTTTTTGTGCTGCCGTCGAGACTTCTAACTGGCATGAGAACTTTTGTATCAGGCGTGGCTTGCGAAGGTATGTACCACTCAGTGAATTTTACTTCACTTTGCTTTTCTGCCAGATATGCTAAGAGCACCGTCCAGCTCTGAAATGGAAAGATTCATGTTTAATACGCCTTGTCCCTTTTAGGGTTGCTATTCTTAACAATATTAGTATCAGATGATATAAGACGACGAGGCGATTCATTCTTAACAATATTAAAGTACTTAAGAAGACTATTAAAGGCTTTATAGTTAATATAAGCCTTAAAAAAAATCCAACGTAGTTAAGTATTTTAGTTTAGTAATCTTAAAGTAAAGATAACACTTATCTTAATAATACTTTTAGTATATAGATCTTATATCTTTACTATTAAAAAAAGCTTACTAAGATAAAATAGTACTGGTTAATATTATACTACTACTTACGGGTAATATACGATTCTACAAGGTTTAAGTTTCAATTTAAGATTTAGAAATCTTCGAAATCATTATCCGTTGCCCTGTTTATAGCCTTAAATTCTTCGTTACCATAAAGCTTTGGTCGTATATGCAACCGCAGTGTCAGGATGTGCGCGACACCGCCAAAAGGATACACAACTTTAGGCCACTTAGTGGCTAAAGTTGGGCGCACATGCTTATTTACCTTGTCTATGAATGCCGAGGCTTACATTCATGACACGCAGCCGGCGCACGAATCGAGACCTTTCACAACCCCGCCAATGCAACGCCAAAGTGCGTTCCCCAGCATCGATATATAAGACTTTATAGTTCTGCCATGGTGAGAACTTCAACGCCAGGATTTCTTGACTGGACGAAGCCCAGCAATCCTCGTGCTTGAAAGTCGAAAGTGAGGATTCCTGGAGTTTGATATCTGCCTGCTCCTTCGAGGCGGCGACACTTTCAAGCGACGTCCAAACTCTTGCTTCACATAAGATTCTGTAATCTAATTCATCACTCTTTAGCATTCGTGAAGAGAGAATGCAGATGATAGAAAAATCGAAGTTGAAAGCCATGACCACAGATTTAAGCGAGCCTGATTCGAAGAGTGGACTCCAACACGAGACCATGCCCAATAGACCCCCATTTTCTCTCACCATATTCAATTCATATTTGCCGGTGAACATGCTTGTCTCATTGGAGTCAGCAGTCCAAAGAACAGCGTCCCCCTGCCAAGACTGCATGAAGAACTCGACAAGTCCGCAGCTGAAAACTGGGAGATCGTACTTGATCTGTTCGACTTCTGGCCATGAGTCCATAACAGTGACACTTTGGGGCTTGGATTTGTCATCGTAGTAGACATCGATGAGATCTTCTCCTTCGTATCGAACCCTCTGGTATTGTCCGGGGCCCTGTAGTCCCAAGAACAGGGCCTGTGGCAATTGAAAATATTTAAAAGTATACGCAACGTATAGAAACGGCGCCCATGGCAGCAGGTTGAATTCTGTGGTGATGGTTTCGTTCGACACCGAAGAACCCTGCCGGATGGAGAAATCTCCGCCGTACGACCAGTCTAACATGCGGGAGCGATCGGGGAAGTGATCAAGAGAAGGAGCCAAGAGACCGGTATTTTGCCCGGGAATTCCAGTCCATAGAAAAATTGACTGATCTTGGGATTGTTTCATAATTTCTTCTTGCAGCCGCCGGAAAGCTCTGTCGCCTTCGCCATAAAGCAAAGGCATATAGATTTCGAAAAGACCAAGGAGGCTGTATGCCCTGTCTTCGATTCGGGTGGTCTGTCTACCTTGCGCCCAGTTCATAACTTCAGCAACCAGCACGGTCTTGATGCCTTGGTAACCAAACTCCAATATTGTCTCCGGAATTCGAGACAGCTCCGAGATTTGGGTCGATAACTGGGATCGAGTGCCGACCCTATACCAGTCATGGTCAAAGAATACCAGGTTAGTAGGAGCCAGAAGCTCTTGCAACGTCCATCCTCGAGTGAACCATTTGCTGTCTTCGAATTCAAGGTATAAATCCACAACGTCCGAAAGATAAGCATAACAGACCACCGCATTTTTATACCACCGAAACATTGAATTGATGGCCTCTTGTAGCTCTGCACTACTGCTTTTGTCAATGCAGCAGGTGTCGACCCAAGCATATGACAGCCGTTCAGAGGCAGCTAGCTCGCAACACTTCTCGATCTTCTCGAAGCCTTTCATGCCGCGAGGTTTCTGAAGGCCATGTTGTGGTGTCCAGTCCCAGTGTTTGAAAAGAACCTCTTCTTCTTCCCACCTATGCGATAAGATGGCATATTCTACGTTCCTTTCGTCAGGAAACTCTTCAAGTTCGAACGTGGACGTGTTGATCAACCACATATCTTGAGGATCATGCTCGAGGGATTGTTGTGCTTCGCGCTCGATACTCGACGTCAGATAAGGGCAGAAGGTTCGCTATGTGGGGAACAGCTTGCAAAGTTGAGGGGATCACTAAGAGTAATGAATTGGGCTTGTGCGATCAGGCTGATTTCTCCAGCCGCCCCCGGGCGGGGTACAGTACGTGCAGCTTGCACCAACGATGGCGGTCGCAGTTGCTCAGCCGCACGGCAGCAGCGGCTCAATTCTCAAAAGTTGCCGACATATTGAATCACAAGGTGCTGTCTATGGATCCTGAACAGGATCCTAAGGTTGTTAATATGGCACCTAAATAAGTTTAGGGCATTTTTAAGACAGATGAAGGTAGAAAATATCGAGAGGTGTCAATCCCTGTAATGTTCGAAAGTCCAGTAGGGGTCCCGACAACCTTTGGCATGGAGAAAGCTGAGCACCAGGAGCATTGCATAGAGATCATGGAGATCTGTATTGGGATGATGATCACACAGAAGCGGCTTTTGGTGCGACCTGGGATTTGCGCGAAAACAAGATTCTGAAGGACGGAATATTTCGCCATTTCCAAGCTGTGTTAGTGGTTGAAAATCCCGTTGGATCGGAAATGTGGATGCATGTTATAGTCGAGCCGTTGATGAAATTTTCCCTTAACCCAGGACAATACTTCACCAAAAACGATGTCTGGGCAAGATTGTTTCAGAGAAATGATCAGCCTATACTGCTTGATGGGAGGACGTGTATGGGTTCGCTAGTTGGTCAAGATATTGATTTCAGCTCTCCTGAATTTCCATGGGCCAAAGTAGTATGGATGCCCGCTGAATACAACGTGAGTCTTCCTGCGGTACGCGGCCTTACTCACCTCCGCTAACGGAATGCAGTCGCAGGTTCTGGTCTAAATGGCCAATATGGACCAGACGAAGTAGAACTATGGCATATTGATATTATATTATGATCAGAGATTTTCTTGGATAGGCTTCACTAATCAAGTCCAATTAACCATTCTGCGCTGACTTATGCAAGATCAGAATATGGTATCTCAGTCTCATCAGTTGATACAACTCATCAACAGAATTGAAAGTCATGTTATTCAACAAATCATGTTGCTGAAAACAACTGTGCACAAGTCGCATAGTATAGGAGCCAAACGAGCATAGCGAAAAAGCCAAAGAACCTTGTCAGGACTAGGACAACCCTAGGCTATAGGGTATATAGTGGTATGGTATGAATTGATGCCCTCGGCTTTGACCTGCTGTTTTTTTGTCTGATCACGAGGTTATAACGAACACCGGCTTTCAAACCAATGTCGCAGCCGGCTTCTTAGTCGCGCTGGAATGCTATAATCTTGATAGATCTTGACCATGCGCCATGTGTACGCTTAATCTGACGACAGGGGCATCGCACCGTAGACAACCAAGATCCCACTATGCTCGAGAGGCTGATTAGACACGGAATCTGTAAACCAGCGAGCCCAGGTCACCATCTGCTGAGGTGAGAAAGTTAAATTTGTTTAATCAGTGGTCGGCGGAAGTCGCATACTCTAGCCGCTCTGGTAGTTGTCTGAAGTCGCAACGGCATACACCAAATTAGACGTATTGCGCTGAATGACTTACATAGAAGTGATTAAAATAGGTGAGCAGAACGCACCACACTAACTCAACCAAGACATGTGCTCGGTGTGCCAAGTTGTGCTCGTGAGACGTGGCAAAGTGAACCTACGCAACTACTCCTAACTTACCCGAGTGACTACCTGACCGTGCCGCTTCACTCATCCCCGCGGGTGAGCTGAGTTATCCCTTCTCCTTTGTATCACCTTGCGAAGCAAAGTAGGCAGGAGGTGGTTGAGAGAGGCGTGCAGTGACCGTACTGTCCAACGATAATTCACCTTAAATCACTATCCCGTAGTTAAACTTGTCGTCACCTCTAGCCTCTAACATTGCCTAGTCGTAGATTCCCTACCTGACCAACCATTACTGTTGCTATACCTACAGCTCTTCTTACCTACGCCCTATCTCGATCTTCTTTTAGAAGCGCTATGCATTATTAGAAAGAGTGATAAGGTGAGCCGTATATCAGGATTAGCGTAGCATTGGGCCGAGAGATTAGAGCCTACAGAATCAGATTTTACTAATGCCTATCCTATAGATTATGATACAACGCTTAAGGGGAGAGAAGGTAAGACGGATCTTTCATACGATTCGTGAAGGAGGTTCGTCGGTTCGGCTGGCCGATTCTCCATTCAGTTCGTATGGGAAATCGGTCGGTACGTTTCTGAACTTATTCTTCCTGGAATCCGTGACAGTTGACGTCGGTTAGCATTCTTTCAGAAGCGACCAACTCCTGCCTGATAGCTAACACAAAGGGACGTTCAGTGCTGCAGCAACGAATCCCTCAAAACCTTGCCCAAAATCTTGTTGGTCTCCCTTATCTTTCAAGTTCTCGATGGCAAGATGCATACCCATGCCCGATCCTGCTAGTGCCGTTAGCGCTCCCAGGACCATTCCTCCACCTCCAACCACCGGCTCTCCGTTGGCAACAAGAACTGAGCCAAGAGCTCTTGTCCAATTGCCAATATTTACACACATGTCAGCACCCCAAACCTCATCTTTGTACCTTTTGGCAGGCGGATCCTTACCGTCAATAGCAAAGGTGAAGATCATTCCAACGGTACCAAGGAAGAGGGATGTGTAAGCAGCATTCTTGGGATCATCTGACCCTGCAATACAGGCAAATCCTAAAAAGCCGAAGATCCAGCGCACGTAGCGGAGACCAACGATTGTGTCATTCTTACCAAGAGTTTTGGTCCACCAAGGCACGGAGGTAATTTGTTTGACGAGGAAGGTGCCCGTCCGGATTTTTTTCAAGCGGCTGCTGGGTTTAGGCGGTACAGCGACGAGACTGTCTGCTGCTGCCGCGACTTGTGCGATTAGTGCTTGGGAAGCGGCAGCTGCTGCCCATTTTCGATCGACTGTGACGGTTTCTGCTGCAGAAGCTTGAAGGAACATGACAGGTCTGATGTGGTCGTCTTTAATGGCCCGGACAGTGGTTTTGAGTGCCTGTGGTCCTGGTATTGCTGTCGCTACGTTGACCAGAGTGGTTACACCATTTGGGCTTGAGATGGTCTTCGCACCGTCGGTATCAGCGAAAGACCCAAGAGATGCACATTTCATGACTACCGTAATTGGTATGGCGATGATGAAAGATATACCATTGACAAGCGTGAAGGATTCTTCTTCACCTAAAAGGGCTGTGACGAACTCATAGATAGCCCCTACGATGGGGATGTCAAGGTCGCTCTCGAGGAGATCTTGGAGTGTGCCGAGAGTCTGTTTAGCAAGTTCCAGAAGGCTATCGATGAAATGCTTGACCATGGCGATCATTGTGTCAACTACATCGAATAGCACTCGCTTGATGTCATCGACACTGCCGTGAGTAAGGAGGTGTAGCGCGTCCTCAGCATTTCTACCCATTTTGTCCATGAATGTAGATGCCAGAGGTTTCAGGAAATCATCGTACAGCGACAAGACACCAAGATGTGGATGAGTGTCTGACGTCCCAGTGTCCGACTCAGGCTGACTTTGATTGACATGGTAAGTCGCAAAGTTCATCTGTGGGCTGTTGATGGGGACAGTAGTTTGACTTTCCGAGCTTATCTTTGCTTGGGTGAGGTTGGCCTTAGCAACATCATCGGGAAGCAGAGCATTCTTCACAGTTTCATCGAAACTGTCGAAGACACGATCGATAGTGGACTTCACCCCGTCCATGAACTGAATACCATGTGTCGCAGCGTAATTGACTGCATCTCTCATGTGTCCAGCAATGACCTTGTGAGTGTCCCAGATATCGTCCCAGCCGAACAGATGACCAAGCCATCGCAGCAGCTTGGAGATATCAATGCCAACAAGTTTCAAAATGTAATTGAGGGCCTTGAAAACCAACGCTAATGACTTGAGCGCGATCTTAACCACTCCATTGACAAGATGAAGCACAAAGGTCAAGCCATCCTCCAAATGACTGATCACAAAGTGGATGCCGTTATCTAATTTCACAAGGCCGTCCTCGAGGCCGCTGACGATGGAACCACCGATCGACTCAATATGATGCCATATGTCTCCTGCAATGTCAATTGGGTTAAAGCTAAATTTGAGAGCCTTTGAGGCATGAAGTAGTCTTTCAACAGCATGTGATGGCATTGGATCAAGTCCCCCATTCATGACTGTGGCTCCTACAACAGTCCCTTTGGGTAGAAAGGGTGTTGCTATATTCTGGAGCAAACTGTGCTTCAGGTTCGTTGTAGATTTGCCGTCAGAGTTTGATGGATGCTCTGCGACTGTGAAGACGTTACCGGCCTTGGTCGGTGGATATTGGTCGTTCGCAACGCCGTGCAAAGTCGAGATCTGGGTCGCAACACCATCTGATACGTCTTCAGAGGTTGCAGGATCAATCACAGGTTTACCATCTTGCTGTTTTGCGTCTCTGAGACCTTTACCGTCATTGACATGCTGTAGATGATATTGGATCTTGCCACTGGGATACACATTGATAGTTTCTGCAAACGAATCTCCTGTAATCTGGATCAACCATTTGGGCACTCCACACTAAGTCAGTATATTTGCTAGACGTACCTTGAATGTGAAGAACGTGTGTAGCAATGCCCTGAGCACCTGCAATCATAGTCAAGTTGCCAAAGTCATCAGTCTTGACTTGAGCTGCAACATCTTCGTCGAGGGAATAGAACAGACCATTTATGGTATAGTACTGCCATTCACTGCACGTTACACGTAAAGGATGGTTAGACAGCGGAGTGCCTCCGGACTCGAGGTGAATGTGTGTCGTGAAGGAATCGAAGTCGATGACATATTTGCTGTGTGGAACACTAGCAGTGCGGCTCTGCCACAAAGTGGAGTTGGGGTCCTGCCAATAATGAATGATAGATGAGTCTTGAGTCAGAACAAACAATTCATTGCTCTTGTTGTAGACAGATCGGATCGCAGCAAGGCTGATAACGTTCGGTGCGAACAAGACCGGAGCTGTATAGTGTTAGCATTGCAGATAAGCTTTCGGGAAATACTTACAATTCCACGCAACGGTTGTGGACATGACTGCCGCCTGTTGCCGTTGACCATGAATATAGTACAGTGCATTTCCCGCTGTGAGTGCCCATACCGACAAAGAATTACCGTCCACCACAACGGATACCATATGAATATCTTTCACGATCTCAGTGACAGCTTCCATAAGGGCGTGTTTACCATTGGGAATGCGATAGAGCCCTGTGGCAGCCCCAATGTACAGGTCAGATGCGGACGAGTTCGGGTCAGGGCGACTCGTCGCTACTTCAATCGTATTGTAGCTAAGATTGCGATATTTCGATGGCAAGTCAGTGTTTCCAGGGCTGTAGTCGTACATATTTCCAGCACTTCCATCGCTGTCCACAGCTTGAGCCACCAGCTGACGTTGATTAGAAGCATTATAGAGGAAGTAATTTGCTCGACTGCTGAAAGCGAAGCCAGACCTTTGAGTAACAATATTGCTGCCTCCTTGGTCAACGTTCTGGGGAAACTCCATGGTGCTTACAGTTGTCGATCCAGAATTGATCTGATACCACATGTGGTTGAAGCCCAGTGAACCTTCAACAGAGAGCATTGGAGCCTGACCATCATCAGTCGATCCGAATCGAATCCGTTCCGGTACGAACGTACTGTCTATTCCAGCGATAGGTTTTGCATGAGCTTGAATATGGACCAGATTATCCGTAAGATTTTGGCTTGGCAGATTGCTAGCATAGAACACGTCACTTGCTGTGCCATTGACACGCTTGAGGGCGAATGCAAAGGAGACTCTCCCGTGCTGGTCCTGATAAATGTCAAAGGCAACACACTTAGAGTGTTCAGTATACGCTGCTGTGAGATCGTTAACGGACCAGCCGCTTGCCGTAGAGCCACTGGCCGCCACAAGGAGGTTAAGTTTTCCATCCGAGCCAACACTTGATAGATGAGTGTTACCCTTGTCATCTTGCACAATATTGATGTCCGCCTCGAGGGAGACTGCCGACGGTCAACAAAGGTTCATCAGTGCTAAATATCATACTTACCCGGCAGTCCAAGCGCAGTATTTCGCATGAGTTCGCAGGACACTGACAAGTCAATGGGTACCGTGTCAATGGCTTTGGCGGCTTGCAGAGACTGTAGCTGCAGTTTATCAACAAAGGGAGCTGCCAGATTCGAAGTTTGGGGCGTCGTGACCAGATTCTTCTTGAGGAGCGCGGGACGAATTGACCTAGGACGTATATATTTAGTAATCGGACGGATAAGCTTCTATAGACAAGTAACAGGAGAATGAACAGATGTGTTATGCTGCTGAGGTCTCGGTGAAGGTGCTACTCTATGATACCCCAATTGCAGGGATTGCCAAGATACTGCTGAAAATATGGCGGGCAGACTGGCTTACACTTTATTTTCTACCAACTTGCTTGATGTTGGTGAGGTAGTTGTCGAGCCACCCGTCTCCGCCTTGTAAGTAAGCTGTAAGCAACTCTCTCCTGTGTCTAGCATAGAGAAGTTCTGTCATTGTAAGTATGTACAACAGCTGGAAGCCTTGAATACGAGCACTTACTTTAAAGTCGAAAACATCCCCTGCAGGCAAGAGAAAAGCTGTATTGATGCTGTTTTCCAGCTTGATTTCACTTATATTCACAGCTTTAATGTCAGGACCTCTCCCACCAAGAGCATCTCCGATCATTCGCGTAAAGTCGGGACCATGGAAAAGGCTGGAAAAGATATCGATAAAGCCGCCAAGGATACCTGTGAAGAGGCCTATAGCTTTGGCCATGCCGTTCTCCCAATGATCAGTTTGCAGTGGATCGGCATCGACGTGAAGGGTAGACGGTTTAAGGATGGGTCGCCCTTGGTCATTCAGGGCTACCTGGATCGACATATTCGCATTCCACATACCACTGACTTCTGCCCAGGCTTCTGCAGGCTCTTCTGCCCCTGGTGCACCTGTGTGCGTCAATTTGTATTTTCTGAATCTCCAGGAGCCAGTCCATGTTATTGAGACACCATTGGTACCTGGAAGTGGTGCCCAAGCGACGTTGTAATTGTTGTGGTACTGGTTGTCGCCTTGATCTTCATTATGCACAGCATATGAGATGAGTCGTGGTTTGACTGTTTTGGCGATATCATAAGGACTATCGTCGTGAATGCTATCCATCTGTGCTTTAATTTGGTCATAGAATGCTTTTCTGTACTGCTCGTAGAAAGGTTTCAGAATGAGATCTTCCAGAAATGCGCCAAAGGAGTATATCATTTTCGCTCGACAATCCTCAGTGGACCCTATCCAATTGTTGGCGAAATTACCAGGTGTATTGTGCTGACCAGTCCTATCTTTGTGTGGGACTCGATACGTGTTGAGGATGAAATTGACAGTGCTTTTGCCAGCTACAGGATCCTTGCACACATTGAAAGTATTGCCAATGGGCTTAAGAGAATCTGGCACTCCCATGTCTGTATCGTTAGATTTGTCCGTTCGCGTGACTAAAAATCCATTAGCAGGGCATCTGAGATCGCCATGGAATCACTGACTGGCATATCCCAAGATGAAAGGGTTCTGTGCTGCATTGTCCTTGAAGTATTTCAACCAGGACGACATCAAGTACACAAACGAGACTTTGACACTGTCATCTTCCGGACCCACTGATGTGACGGAAGGATCGAATCTCGTTAGATCACTTCTCTCGAAATTGAGAAAGAGTTGTGATACTCTGAACATGTCGCTAGTGAAGTGATTCAATTGATCAATGACAAATTGAGGGGCATTTGGATGACGTTCAATATCAGCAAAGTCGAGGTTGATAATGATACCGAATACCCAGCCAGACATGTCAATAGCAGGATTGATGTTGCCAGAGCCAAAATCACGCATGTAAAATTCACCACCAGTGAAGTTCAGAATGAGTGCAGCATTGGTACCACTGCTGGTAATGCTGATTGCAGGCATATAGTCTGCTCTCATGCAGACGTTGACAGGAAGACCATTGACGTCCTTGGGAACCTTGTCCCAACTGTCCATCACCATTGGGACGTACTTGTTGCGCTGCTTAGGATCTGCACTCATCTGAACAACAATCCTGTACAAATCAGCTTGATACTCACTTTTCAGGGAATGAGCTAGATTGAACTGACTCGGTCTTGATGATGCCGACATCAGGAGATGCGAGCGTCTTGATCTGTTCATTGATAGTCTTTTCCGTGACAGCAACGACCATATCGTAGCCAGCGGCATCTGAAAAGACAAAGGTATTATCCATGATGTGCTGCAGTCGATGTTCTTCGCAAAGAGATGGTCGATACTAGCTAAAGTGTCTTTCCTAGAAGAGCTCCCCAACGAAGAGCACGCTTTTTTTATATATACTACCCATAGTCGTTATCAAGCATGGGTGAGGTGCAAAAGGCCAGGCTAGAGCATGCTCTTCGAAGCGAGTAAAAGACTGAGGAGGAAACATATCTTCGTCTGGCGATCGAGAACGTGCAATCATGTTCTGTCAGACTGAGGACGATAGCTCCTGCCCGCATACCACAACTGTGCAAAAGTGCGATGGTTGCCACTACATGTCGCTAAAATGCGGCTGAACGAATCGCAAATTCAACGCGTTTTAGACGGTTCGTGGCTGGCAGAAGTAGCAGTTCGTTTTCAACAGCTCGATGAACCACCCGGGAAAAGGGACTATCATTGGGTGCCAAAAATGCTACAGCATGGTATATAGACTTCGCATCATAGGAAGGATCGGTTACAAAGAGATGCAATATTAGCAAGAGCTTGGAGGAAAGTACTGACAAGCCTCGTGTAAGCGCTAAGCATCACCAAGCAAGGATACGCTTTTGAACCCACCAGCTGAAACCCGGGGTGTCGCCCTCTTCATACAAGTCTGAGGGACAGGCACACAGGTGCAATGCCGAGTCTTTGCCGGTGTTCTCGGAGCAGCTGGCGCTCCAAATACGCGTTGAAAGAACATCGGAGCACGTCAGGGTCTAATGGCGTCATAGGCGAAGGTATTGGTGGGCAGCTTTATACAAGCGCAGAGCCATCACCATTTATGCTGCAATGCATAATAACATAATTTCGTAGCATCAGTTTACTTATCCTGCCTCCTTAAGGTTGCTGTTAAATATGCCTACGACACGAAGCGCTTCGAAATCGAAGCAGACAAGCCTCGACAATGATAAGGAACGAGACACTCTGCAGCCCAAAACGCAGCCTAAGAAGACACTAGGCAAAACCAAAGCTGTAAAAGAGGATTCCAAAGCGGAACCAAAAGCAAACACTTCCAAGAAGCGTAAGGCACCAGCAAGCGAGCACGAAGATGACAAAACAAAGAAGACACCTCGCTCGGACAAGAAGCCTACCAAGCAAGCAGAACTGTCCGAGGATGCCTCAGAGCTCGCAAAGCCCATCATGATCAATAGATCACCTGTGCTTCAATTATGGGCTTCTGTAGTAGCGGCGTTTCTCTACCCAGATGAGAGCTGGGACACTTGCCTCAGCATAGGAAGCTCGATATCCACACTTTGCGCCATCTCGAAAGGAAAGGCAATTGGACAGATTGAGCCAAAAGACAGATCTGTGGAAGAAGAGGATAAGCGGAAAAAGCGCAAAAAAGAGGTCAAGAAGGAGACTCGTGAAATCGAAGTCATGGGCTTTCCGCTTCATATTAAGAACAACGTTGTCGTGCTTGATGGAAAGGAGAAGCCAGTCAAGGAGGGGTTGTTGAAGGGTAAGTATGGTGGTGATGATACTTTTACGAAGGTGAAGCAGGTCATGGAAGATGCCTTGCGGAGCTGGGACGACAATAAGGATGAGCTTGACCGGAAGGCTTTCCATATGTATGAGAAGTTCCGACCAAATGTTGCAACTGGTCAATCGGGTTGGGGTCGAAAAGGCGAATTGAACCTCCATGAAGTCAAAAGCGCTATTGAAAGATAGGTCCCGTCAGTTCATCCTGTCTCCATACCAGCTGCCTGGTCAGAACAAATTATGACTCCAACAACTTAGGAATCTGCTCTTCCAAATACTCGACGATCGCATCCGGACCTCTTTCAACTTGCAATCCCTGAGGTATGGCATGTGTCTTGATATCAGGCACGATACTTCTAGCAATTTCCTGGATCTTCGCACTCTCCTCTGGCGACCACATTGAGGCGCAGAACTGATACACCAGTCAATCTTCCGCAAACGTCGTCAATGCAAAGGCCCCGACTTACCAAAAGGTTTGGCATATGTTCCTTCACTGTTGGCTCGACCTTGTCAATGGCTGTTCGAGCATAGTTAATAATCTCTCCAGCGTTTTCGAAAAGTGTTCGGCACATACATTCAGCATTTGCAACATGCTCGATTGTGTATCGATCCTTCAACTTCTCCGCAACTCGACCTATCAGCCTCTTTGCTCGGTCAGGAGCGGTATTGACCGTGACCAGGCGCCAAGTTGTGTCAGACATGTTTAACGTGACAAGGACAATAATTTCTCAGGCGAGCAGAATGATCGAGCGTTTTTGCAGCGTTGTTCTCAAGACCGAAGTTCGGTTACAGCGTTTCTCAATGAAATATTTAAACGTGGAATGCCTTCCAAAAAACCTTCAAGAAGTCAGCCGCTTTATGCTTGTGAAGCCCGTGCAGAGAGGTTCTCTTGCTTCCCTAATGTACAGAACGTACGGGCAAGTGTACGAATTCTAGACTCAAACATCACCCGTCGCCTATCCTCCCCGTCCCCACAGCAAAACTTCCTCCCACATTTTTCCCACTGCCGAAAGTGCAACCGGTGCCGAAGTCGCTTTGGCCAAGTAATTCGAGTTTCGGAATATCATCGGACCGAGCGGGGTTTGATACAGGATAGACAGAGTAGTCACGAATCTGTCATGTAGTCCCTCAGAGGAACTGTGGATTGAGACGGGCTCTGGGAGCGCAATATGTTCATTGGCAAGGAAGCATAGTGTGCGAGGTGTAGTGAGTATATTCAAAGGCCGAACAGTGAAGGTTACCCCTTCAAGGCTAGCCACGCCTCCCTTCCTCCTCCCCTATCCTCTAGATTGGCAAGCGTTTGGTTTACAATGCGCAACAGAGAAATGCAAAACGTGGTTTACGGGGTAGGAGGGATCTCTGCTTTATGCGGAGAAACCGTGGTGTGCGCTATCTGGGAGTCAGGACCACATAGTTGAAACAAGTCACGTTCCAGAGTCTAGCGTTTTACTTTTCAAGTGCTTCATTAGCTATGAGTCTCTCCTCAGTGATCCAGTTGAACTCTCAATGCAGGAGGCATATAAAATATCTTAAACGTAGTGGACGTTTGTGGTTAAAACAGTTTCTGTACAGGATAATCTTATGTTTAAACATAATTCCGTAACTGCCGTCATTCTTTTCATAATTATCGGAAGTGCCGACTTCTACCCCTATATGACACACTTGTTCTGTCTGATACTGCAAATCTACTTCTCGGCCTCAAAAGTACTGATCAATGTGCCGATATAGGGCAAAATCTCCACTCTGAATTCCTCACCAGGCTTCAGCGTGTATCTCGGCTGCTTGGCAAAGCCAACACCTGCTGGTGTGCCTGTGATGATCACCGTGCCCGGTGGCAGTGTAGTGGACTGCGAGAGGAAAGAGATAACCTTGGCAATTGAGAAAATCAAGTCGTCGGTGCCGCAGTCCTGAAGGACTTGAGGCTCCTGGTTTTGTCGAAGCCCGAGACCACGGACACGGAGTTTGGATGGGTCAGGAATGAGTTGTGGAGAGACGACAGTTGGCCCTGCAACAGCACACTACGTTAGCTCACAATGCTATTCTGTGTCGAATTTCCACAGATATCGAAATTCCATAATAATTAACGATAGGGTGAACGTACCAAGCGGGCAAGATCCATCAAACCCTTTTGAGTAAGACCATTGTGTCTGCGCGAACTGAGCAGTTCGGGAGCTAACGTCATTCGCCGCACTGTACCCAAGAACGTAGTCGAGCGCCTCAGCCTCGGAGACATTCTTGCAGGATTTGCCAATGATGACTGCCAGTTCAGATTCGTAGTCACCATCATCGTGCTCCATGGTTTGTTTGGGCAGAACTGTTGGAGCTGGCCAGGGATCCGCGAGGGCGGTTTGTGGCTTCATGAAGAGGGTGGGAACAGCGGGAATTTGCATTTTAGCTTCTTGAGCGTGTTGCTTGTACTGTAATGCATGGGTCAGCTCATCATCTATATGTTGTTATTTCTGTTGGGAGGGCACAGAGAGAAGACACAGGAATCATACGTTTAAGCCGATGCATCTTATTGTGCCAGCTTCGACCTGTGTAAGAGGCGAGAGCACTCGCTCGATCACGACGTTCTTGCCGGTTGACTGACCGGGCGATAGCACGGATGTACCATCAAAGACGTCGACAGTCACTTCTTTACCCTCGCGGAGGGCAAGACCAACATCGATTTCGTCGTCGATTGGCTGGCCGACGAGGACTTTGGAAGAGTCATTTTTGGGAACGAAGCGGACAAGACCTAAAGATTAGATTATTAGTATTTTCCATTGGTACCGTTTGTGGCCATTCAACTCGTGACGCGATTCTGCTTAAGCTGTTTTTGGTGTAGAGAACTCACGTTTCCAGGACGAAGCTGCCATTGTTGCAGACACTGTAAAACCTCGATTGTAATGAGACGAGGTAGTTGCTAAAACAATCGTTGATTTTGTGGTTGCTCGTAATAAACTGTGGTACAGTGTTGACCTTACGAAAACATTCATCTAGATGATTTCTATACAGGAATTGTTCGGGTTATAATCGTACCGGCACAGTACGGGAATGATATTGCATGTCTTGATGCGCCGATGGCGGGGGAACTGCCGAAGCACGACATGGTGTCGTTGTTCGAGCGCTAGTTCCCCACGGGAAGCTGTGGAGTTTGGAAGGACGAATCAGAAATTTAGAGGATGGGGATGGAGAGGGCCATGGAATATGATAGACCGACCGAATATTATATGCTAGCTTTTACAAGAATCAGCTAGTCCATGTTCACAGGTGAGGCTCAGGAGCAAGCATGATGATAAAATCGCAATGTACCCCAAGCTTGCTTTAAATTTAAATTAAAGACAACGACAAGGTATCAAGGTCTTTCGGCATCGCTTCAGAAAATCCTCTATGGCTGCTCCTTCGCATAGGAGACATCCTTGGCATGTGCCTGGCTTGCACGGCGTTCTGACTGGGCAATACTCATCTGCCTCATGCTCATACCCTGTCCACCTTCATTCTGTGCCTCATGAAAGCTGAGAGCAGGTCGGAATTCTTTGCTCTTCCAAGCTTTGTCGACAAGACCGTATAATTCATCAACTTGCTCCAGTGTCAAACCTAGGACGAAATGTAAGCGCGGGCCGATCTGAGGTTAGATCTGTGCGACTTACCCTTGGTCTCATAGATCAAAGCCCAGACGAACACGATCGACAAAGCACAACAGCTTCCCCAGATGAAGAAAACCCTCGATTGGAGATTGCCGTGTTCTTCGTCGACAATGTATGGAGTAGAGAACGCAATAACAAAGTTAAGAAGCCAATTCGTTGCTGTAGTCATTGAGAGAGCTTTCGCACGGACTTTGAGAGGGAACAGCTCGCCTGTCACAACCCATGCCACTGTCTCGGTCAGCATAAAACATGTCTGAGTTCGAACTGAGACTTACCTGGTCCCCACGAACTTGCGAAGAAGAATATGTATATGCACACGAACGCGATGGCAGCGCGCTGAGCCGAAAGATCCGTAGTGCCAGCGGCAGTGCCGGTGATGGCAACGATGAATTGGGAAACTGTCATACCGATGGCCCCCATGAGCAAAAGGCCGCGCCGGCCCAATTTCTCGACGAGATAGAGGCCGGGAAATGTACTGACAACATTAATCGTATTTGTGATGACCTGAATGATAAAGGGGTCTTGGAAGCCAGCACTGGTTCGACGTCAGCAAGGGGCTGCGGGAGATAGAGTCGGACAAGCGAATAAGGGGACCTGGAAACGCCTACCGAGTGAAGTATGAAGTACCATAGTAGAATATGAAGTTGACACCCGAAAGCTGCTGTAGAGCTTGCAGAGCGCACCCGGTAAGAAGTCGTTTGCCAATGGTACCTTTGAAACAGTCTGCGTAACCGGCAGAAGACTTTTGGCTCATTTCAAAGTTATGTGCAGCTCGAACTTCTGCCAGCTCACTAACAAGACCAGGATGATCAATGGGCAATCTTCTGATCTTCGAAAGAGCTTTTGCTGCCTTCTCGTTCTGTCCTTTCTTGATGTGAAATCTTGGGGTTTCCGGTAGGACTAACATTCCTCCACACAGAACGATGGACCACACAAATTGAAGAGCTACAGGAATGCGGTAGCTTCCAGTGTCGTTACGGTTCTGGGTCGCGTTGTTGACGATAGCGGCGAGCAGTAGGCCAATGGTAATGGCCAGCTGATAAGCTCCGACGATGGTGCCTCTGATCCACTTTGGCGATGTCTCTGATTGATACAACGGGACTAAGATAGTCAGGTAACGCCTAATAGGAGATCTGCCAGCATACTCATAGCTGATATCAAGCCGACACCATAGCCTGCGAAGAACCGCCCTGCGATGAATGGTGGTTGATCTAGATCATTTTAGCCATGGTACACCAGGTTCTTTCCGAGAATGCTACTTACTTGTGGCAATAGTCTGTAAAATCACTCCCAGATTAAAAACAACAGCAGATGACAATATGAGGCCCAATCTACGACCAAAAAAGTCTGCAACCGGAGCTGCAGTTAATGCCCCAAGGAAGGTACCGAGAGAGAGAATTGAGACGATCAAAGACTCGTCGCCGGATGAGACTTGCGGATCTCCCTCTGCGTTGACGTTGCCTTTCGCAAATAGACCCTGCCAGACAGGCATCTGCAGAATGCCTGAGATGGTCCCTGTGTCATAGCCGAAGAGAACACCTCCAAATGCGACGAACAAACCAATGACAATGGCCGGCCAAGCTGCGCCAGGCTCATCGTCGGGTTTCTTCAATGCGATTCCCATAATGTCGGTTTCAATGTTAGTGTTCAGGTTGTGGCTGATCAATTCACTGTGAAGGGGAGCTCAAGCCTTATATAGGTACATGAACTGCGCGGAGCTGCACAAAGCGGGCAAGTGCGTAATGAGTTGAGAACATAGGCAAAAGTTAGCGATGCCACGGATTGCATGGCAGACGTGGTTGAGCAAGGAACAGTGAAAGATGCCGCAATCTGGGTGGAAGGCCTTGGGACATTGCGTAGGACGAAGTTCTTGATGCTGCATTTGGTTTCTTGGCCGTGCTGGAAAGATGGTTTTTGAACCAATGAAAATATCGCTTGGTGAAGTCCACCGACACGTCTTGTCATTCTCTGAGCAGAGAGCGGAGGCTTGCCAAGTGACCTCTCCGCTTGCCAAGCGATCGAGTATTCTTCGACTTCATGCCAACGGGACAATCCGAGCTGGGGCTTAAAACCAGCTATTCGATATCACAGGCGAAGGACGTTGGGCATATGAGGCTTTCCAGTTGACACTAGCTTGATGCCGAACTCCCTATTCGGGACCATGATCTCAGGTTGTGGCCGGAAAGGACATTGAGCTGTTAGGCTAGGTTGCTAATTACACATCATGTTCAATTTTTCATAAGATTTCATCCATGATGCTTGCTCTTTGCTAAAGCCAGTTTACTCTGTGTGGGTTGTGATGCTTTCCAGATCAGGAACATTGGTGGGTACGCTGGGCCCTCAAATCTGTTGACAGATGTGCCTCAGGCTGATTTGGCGCGCCTACTGTTGGAAAGAACTTCGGTGAAACGTAACGCCGAAACGGGTTGGCAAATGATTGTTACGCCATTGTGAATCCGTTATCAAAATCTTTCGCAAGGAGAGGTTCCATCATTGTGTAGTGTTTATTGATTTGTCTCAACAGTCTGAAGTGCAGATAGGAGCTCGAAAACCAGTTTGGGAGGTCATCAGTACTGACGAGACTAATTCGCAGTCCCCAACGAGCTGCGGCCGCGGTGGGAACGATCCTGCTGAGTCAAATAGCAAAGTTCTGTCCAGCTCACCATGTGTACAATCTTGACAATGCATAACCACCTGCTTTCACGTCGAAGAACACCAGAGCGAGCACTCATGATAGCACAGTGCCGTTTATGGTAAAGCTTTCGAGGGTCTGCTCGTGTTTCTTTCTCGACCAATGAACGCAGGAGTATATTTCGGCGCATAGATTCAGCATTTGGAAGCGCCATCGCTGGCAGCTAATTCAGACTGCAGGCTCAACTCTACGAGTCATTTCAATCTTAGATTCGTTCTTGCATTGACAGCCGACAATGTTGATGGCTTTTGATATTCTTGAAACACAACAAGCGCTGTCGATCACGATTCGCTTGTGTCAAAGCGGCAATCTGGTTTGATGATGGACAAGATGACCTCAGCAGGGCAAGTTCACTGTTCTCTGCAACGTAATGGTACTTTACCCAAGCAGGGCATGCCACAATCCGAGCCTCCGTGTACAAATCTAATGCCCAGCCGGATGCTCAACGTTCCTTAACCCAGCGCGATCATCCTGACCGCTTCGTGTCAGAAGCCGTCTCGCCCATTCGTCTTAGCTCGGCTCGAATATTAGGACCTCATTTGCACTCCATCATGTTCGCTCTTTCCAAATGCGCTGCCCGTCATGGCGGCTCCCATGGCATTGAGTAGGACGCCGACCATTGTTCGACGATCTATCGACAAAGCGTCGACGCAAGCGAGCGCCGAGTCGCTCGAGCTTCCGAGACGAGTGTACGGGAATAATCAGCATCCAGGTAAGCTTTCTGCTGCGAGATGCAGTCATCTAGCGCAACATTAGTCCCCAAGCATCCGTGACATAAGTCCCATTCAGCAAAACAAGCAGCCCACCTTTTACCTATTCCGAATCGCCAGAGCCATGTGCTCCAAGTCTCCATGATGACTTTGCTGACTGGGAGCCGTCCGAAGCAGGCAGTCATTTTGCACAGAGCCCGGACCATAATAGCACCATTTCCCGAATACGACCACATGCTAATCCTCCTCCTCTCATTTCGACAACACACATAGACATGGATACTTCCGTGGGCAGTCCACCAACTGCTATCGACCCTCTGTCCCGAGTACGCTGCAGCCTCCCAATGCGCCTGAATGCTGTTGCTAAGACTAGCTAGCAAATCCTCCAACGAACATATTCGCAGCACCGAGCACCTGCTGCACACCATGCCCCGTCCTCTCCGCACACTGGCTCTGCTCTTACAGAAGAGCCAAAGTCGCTAGTCCGACAAACGACGGGCGCCACCGAAGTCGAGTCACTGAGAAGGTCCGACAGTTTGTTGAGCAACAAGGGATCGAAAGAGAAGAAGTAGGTCATACACAACCATGCACTTGCACGCCTCGCTTTCACAACTGAGAGCATTACACGCGGCCATGGACTTGCAAAAAATGCTAACACTGCAAACTAGGAAGGGCGTATCGTTCCTCAGTCGTATTATGGGCAATAAGAAACGGGATGAAGCGACCGATACCTCTGACAACGTGTCGGAGCTGATGGACAACCGAGAAGCTGGCACATATGCTGAGGTTTTCTCTCAGCCCATAGGCTTTATTCCAAAGTTCCCACCTCCTCCACGATACATCAGGGTCAAGACGCAGAACCGAACCAAGCGAACCCTGGACAGATTGTTCCTTGCTCAAATTTTGTCCGAAAGCGCCCCTCGTAGTCGTAAAGCCTCGAGTGAGGTCGACTCAAAGATCCATTCCATCAACGACCGACCAGTCGTGCAGCCACACAACTCAACAAGGACGGTCAACAATGCTGTATGGGCCGCTGAAATATCGAAAGATGGCCAGTACTTTGCCGCAGCCGGGCAAGACAAGAAGGTTAAAGTCTGGCGCATAATATCAAGCAAGGAAGACCGCGAGGGTGGTGAGAGCGAGGATGAACAGCAGATGAAGTTGAATGCGCCTGTCTTCAATCAAGAATTGGTTCGAGAATACGAAGGTCATGCATCGGCAATTCTGGATCTGAGCTGGAGCAAGAATAACTTCCTACTGTCCTCCTCCATGGACAAGACCGTACGTTTGTACCACATAAGCCGGCCCGAGTGCCTTTGCGCCTTCAAGCACAACGATTTTGTGACCTCCATCTCCTTTCATCCTCGCGACGACCGCTTCTTCCTTGCTGGCTCCTTAGATTCAAAGATACGCTTATGGTCGATACCAGACAAAAATGTGGCTTACTGGGCTCAAGCACATGATATGGTTACAGCAGTGGCCTTCACACCCGATGGTAAAACCGCGATTGCTGGCACACTATCAGGTTTATGCACACTTTACGATACAGAAGGCCTCAAAGCTCATTCACAAATACATGTAAGATCAAATCGAGGCAAAAATTCCAAGGGCAGCAAGATCACTGGCATCGAGACCATACATGTAGCACGAGCTTTAGGTCCACCCGACGTGAAGATTTTGATCACCAGTAATGATTCGCGAATAAGAATGTACAATCTTCGGGACAAATCCTTGGAAGCCAAATTCCGGGGAAACGAAAACAGTACAAGTCAAATACGAGCATCATTCAGCGACGATGGGAAATATGTGATTTGTGGGAGCGAGGATAAGAAGGTATATGTATGGTCAACAGAGCCAATTGAGCGACAAGACTCTGACAAGAGACCGGTGGAGATATTCGAAGCGCACACAGCTGCGGTAACAACAGCCCTACTGCTACCGACGCGATCACGCAGGATACTCGCACGATCAGGAGATCCAATATACGACTTGTGCAATCCTCCCCCAATAAGACTTCGCAGTAGAACTGATTCTGTTTTGTCGTCACAAGCCCCGACACAAAACAGCGGCTCCGAGGATCAAGCTCCTGCAAACCAGAAATCCGAATCACCTCAACCCGCACGCATTGAGGAAACTCCTCAACACGCTGCCAGACACTCTCACAACCACTGCGGAGGTTTCATTCTCGTCACAGGTGACTACACCGGCGAGATCAAAGTCTTTCGGCAAGACTGTGCCTACCAAAAGCGTCGTGAAGGCAGCTGGGATAGCCTCAGTTTCTCCAAAAAGATGCTCGGCCGAAACGGCTCCGTAGCCACAAGGACTTCAGAACGCTCGTCTATATACCGCAAATCGATGACATTCAATGAACCACGAAGTCCAGCAAATGACAACATAATCGACTGGCGCAACTCGGTCATGTCAGCCAAATCCACCAGCGCAGCAACAAGCACTTCTGAGTTTGGCAGTTCGAGGTTCTCTTTTTCGCACGAGAGGGACCGGAGCGCTTCGCCTAACGGACAAAAGAGGGGTCTTGCCCACCGGTTCTCGCTAAGACACGGCTCGACACCGTTAGCAAACTCTTCACGACCCTCGACTGATGACTCACAGCGGATGCAGACACCGCCTGCGCAGCAGCAGCCTCACACTCAAGCCGAAGCACAGCCAAATGGGCGTAATACTAGCCCACCACATCCGCACTATTACTCCGTCCTCGAACACTCTGACCACTTCTTCCCCATCAGCCCGTCGAAATCACAAACCATTCCGGACGTTTCCATCACGGCCTCGTCGCCACAAATCGGAAACGACGAAAAGACGCACGCTCGGGACAAAAACGGAAGTGGGTTGTATCTGGATGGCGACCAAAGCTACATGGCTTGGGATATTAAGACCACAATGATGCCCATGGCAAATGCGCAGCCTCGAACGCCAGGCCCAGCGATGATGCCGAACAGGGATGCGATGAGTAGGGAGGTGAGTTTTGTGAGTCAATTGAGTAGTGAGATAGCTAGTACTGCCAGTGCAACACCGCTTGAGGAGGGAGATGAGACTCATGGAGCCAGTGCCCTAGGCCCCAAAAAAGAGGAAGAGGAGGACTTGAAGTGCAAGAGATGTGGGAACGAGAGTTTCATGATGGTAAAGAGGGAGGGTGGTGTGTCAGGACAGGCATTGAGGTGTAGGAGGTGTGGGCAGGAGGTGTGAAGCATATTTGTATTACGACCTGCATGGACATCAATGCCGCAATTTGAATGGCAAATGATCGATGAGCGATGTACAAAATTTCTTGGTTCATACTTGGCAACCAGCGGAAGCATGTCATCTGGTGTACAAGTTTGCGCCTTCATCTTGGGCTTTGGAGCGTAGCAGCGATCTAGATACCTCATTATTGACCATGTTTCAAAACACTAAATCATGCTATGTCTCCAAACTAAAAATCCCTTCTCAACATATAGTGATCATGCATGCCATTTCGTATTGTTCTGTACTGCTGTTCGTGGTAGCGTCTATCTTCATCCCACATCCATAGCAGCACCGAGTGGAGACAGAGGCGACGAAGACGGGCGATGGTACTGAATAGACAACAGAGAATTTATGAAGCATAGCAAAGATAGGATAGTGTTTCAACCAACGACTTTGGGTGGCTTGCTGGAGCGGATAGAATTAGAAATCTGGGTTGAAGTGAACTCGCCACTATCGTTCGGGCGAAGAACTATTTCGTCGTTTGCGGAAGTCGTTATCAGGACTCTTCTCCCTACGATAACCACCTTGTCCTCGGGTTTTATGGCCTTGGTTCGATTGGTAATTTCTTCTATCAAATGACTGCCGTTGGTCCTCAATAGCTTTGGGTGCTAGGTTCTTTTCCATCCAGTTCTCAAGAACCTTTGTGATTTTGGGACCCCAGACCTCTTCGCTCTGCCGTATCTCAGCGTAGTCTATAGCAGATATCAGGTCTTCGGATGCTGCCTCTTCTGTGGTGTAATCACCCTGGCGGGTCCGAGCAAGCTCTGCCATAGTGCCGTATGAACTGCATGCTAATCCCAAGTCGTGAGCAAATGAACGAACGTAGAAACCGCTAGAAACAGTCAATTCTACTCGAGCTGCGGGTGCATCGGCTGGCTCCTCAGAGAGGCCTGAAATAGCGTGAGTGTGTAGCGCAGCCGTTTCGTCCTTCGATAATGTGTTTACTCGTACTGGGGATTTTGGGGATCTAGACAGTTCTGGGGCTTCTGAAACGGGTGCAAAGCTGCCTTCATCATCGAGTGATATACTCTTGGGTGGTATGACAGCCTTGCTTCCTGCATCTTCAGTATCATCGGCGCTTTTGATAAGTTTTTGAAACAGTGCTTTCTCCTCCTGAGGCGCCTCTTCTGCCGGCCAACGATAGTTGTGAGCACCAGAATCGTACCATTTCTCCAGCTTGATTTCGCTGATTGTGACGGATCTAGCAGCAAGCTCCTTTGGCAATTCCTTTCCACTTCGTGCATACTCATATGCTTTCATGCCGTTGATTTTCAAAGCGCTATAGATTGGTGGGACCTGCTGGATGTTCCCCCGAAACTGGTCATCGATCTTTTGCCGCACAAGTTGTTGGTTGATTTGGCCCGTCTCGGCAGAAGCCACAACCTTTCCAGCAATATCGTAGGTATCAGTGCTTTTCCCAAAGAGGACAACGGTTCGGTAGACTTTGGTGCAATCTAGAAAGCCTTGCAGGTGCTTTGTGCCTCGGCCAATCCCAACAATTAGGACGCCCGTAGCCATTGGGTCAAGCGTGCCTCCGTGGCCCATCTTGAACACATTATCTTTGTCTATTCGTCTTCGCTTCGAGCGGTGGTTGTCTCGATTTCGGTTCTCTTGAGCGCGAAGAGATGCAAACGTCCTCGAGTCTTTGAAGGCTTGTTGAAGGTCTCGAAGCACCTGCGCGGACGAGAGGCTGGCTGGTTTTTTAATAGCTAGACAACAAATGGTGGATTAGAGAGGCATTCTCGTGGTATTGGGGTCCTCCTGAGTGTCAGGAGAGGAATCGGCCTCACCAAAGACACCTTCCAGGACTTTGCCTGTCGATTCTGCCATTCGGAAAATGCTGGTCATGCGAAGATGATGTGGAGTTAGTACCACATCAACAAGAATGAGCTGCAAAGTGCTTATAATGTTTCCATGCAGGGCAATGCTTCTGGAAAGAGCTGGCCGGGGTTGTTCCTGCCAAGCCAGTCTAAAATCTGCTTGGGAGATGACGTCGTTCTGCTCCGAAGCCTTATGCGCTAAGTCCACTAGTCCACTAGTGCCTCGCGTGCCCACCCACTTCTCTCGCAGCTTGCAGGCATCGTCGCCCATGCCCACCATTGCTCGGATGACTTGATCAACAAACGAAAACATGAGCCCTCGTTATGATAATGTGTGCCAGACATTGCCGGTGCACATCACATCCCCTTTGTCAAAGAAACCACAGTAGGCGCTCCCTGGCGCAAAGATTTGACCGAGCAAACAACGACCAGCAAGCGTGCGGTAACGACAACAATTCGTCTCCCGAGACGCGTCTTTGCTCTATTCGGACTAGCAGAATGACATATCTTTCAACACTGCGATGACCACGTATCCTGAAGAACGCGTCCTCAGACTCCTTGACCCCGTACCCGACGACGTTAACGAATGGCCAGACTTCGCGCTGCGAGAGGTGAAGATATTCTATCAAGGCAAGGGGAGATATGCCGCCTTGCTCGAAGCGGCAGACGACGTTCCACTATGTGTGTTGGGTGAACTGATGCCTCTGGAGGACGAACATGAACACCTTGCACTCCTCGACAATCCGTCGTATGTACGCATGAAGATCGACAATGTAACCAACTATAGCTTCGGTCAAAATGATGATGGCAAGCCTGTCATATGGGCGGCAGGCAAGGCCGGATGGTATGAGATCAATCCCTCCGATCGCTACCTCAGCCACTATAGTGACACCACCGAAGCAATTGACATGTTTTATTTCATGGTAGACCAACACCGAAGGCTTGGCCCCAAGCGCAAGCGACTTGGCTTTCTCATTGATCCTTTTCTGAGAGAGTATCAGAAACACACCGATTATCGTGTTGATGACGACGACGAAGCCATGGAAATCCTACACAAGCATCACAAGTTCCTACTGAAACAAATGATTGAGGAGAGAGAAGATATCGATTGGTCTCAGACTCATCTTTGGAATCATCTTGCCATGACGTATGCCGAGGAAATAGATGATATCCGGAAAAGACTGGCCTCGCAGGTTGACGCAGATACACAAATGGAACCTGACTCTTCGTCTCAGGAAGAGGAAGAAGACGAAGCGGAAGAGGCGAATGATAACGAGTCGCGCCAAATGGACGAGTCTGAAGACAAGAGCTCGGCTAAGTCTGGAGAATCCGACGCCGCTTCAGAAGAGACTGACGAAGAAGAAGACCAGACTGATTGGACCAAACCGATCTGGTCTCTACTGAATGTGCTGAGGAAATCGCCAATGTTCAATATCAAAACTGCAGGCATTGAAGATGTTGCACGAGAAGCCCAAAAGATACCCAAGTTCCCCGCGAGTCACAAAGCGGCTACAGCGGCTATTGAGCGAGCAGCAGAGCCATTGCTTCGATTGATGAACGAGGCCAAACTGCGAAAGAAGTTCAATTGGTCGACTCGAGCCATTTACGCCGAGCTTGAAGCAACGTTAGCAGAAGAAATTGCTGAGGAAGTCCGTACGCCCACACAGAAATCGAAGAAGAAGCATCGACTAAAATCAGTTTTGCGACCAAGCGGCGCCAGCAAAGCGAACAAGCGAACATCATCCATGGCCACAGTTAGGAACAACGTAGACGAAGATGACGAAATGATGCAGGATGAACCCCATGCGCCCGCAAACTCTTCACCAGCAGCCCGCAGACAACAAGCACTAAACGGCGGCCGAGGTGACAGCGTCGTGTCTAGTGGTAGCCGAATGGACAGTCCGAGCAGGCAACTCAACGGACACTTTGATGCAAACACGCTTCCCGAGCTGCCGCCAGCGCCTGAGGCACAGGAGATGCTCGATCTTGTGCGGGTTGAGGCGAAGAAGCACGGGCGGATCAACCAGGTATACAATCTAGAGGCTTTGCTCGGGCGATTCAATGGCGATCTAGTATAGCCAGATCCGCCAAGACAGGGCTTAATGTTCGTGTCTATAGCATGTATGACTTTATGAAACAGTGTTCACACTTGCATCATTTTGGGAAGAGTTAAAGAACAACTGTAGACCCGCAGTCTGTTCATTAATTGCCTGGAGGAGCTACGTTTTAACGTTCCCTGGGCAGAATATCTCCCTCCGTCCCTGAATCTATGAGCCAATCAGATATTAGCGCAAACAGGAACGACCCGAGCGCGTTAATGCAAGTTTGAAGTTTGTAGCGTGTTGGCGATTGTTTCGAATTGCTTTTCCCGTGACGTTTGATAAATGGGTAAATGCTTCCACCCTTCCGAGTCAGTCGCAATGATTTTTCGTTCTCCACAACTCAATCTGTTTCAACAGGAGACAAGTCTCAACCCTATAATTCTTACTTTCTGCAGCTGCGCACGCGAGTGAGGACCCAACATGGAGGACGTCGATGGACGTAGTGGCGTAGCTGCACCAGACGCACCCCTCGAAAACGAGATGCAAGACGTTGATGTCGAGGCGCAAAGACAAGAAGGATTCTCTGCCAGCAGCGACCAGCCCTTGCGCGATCGACATGTCACCCTCCAATTCGCTGAAAACGACAATCCGGACTCGCCTGGCCTAAAACAGATGAACCGGAGTGACACGAACAATTCTGGAAGGACGTCCAAGAGTTTGAGGCGAAGAGCAAGAGGAGGCACTACCACTTCAGCTGCTTATGGGGCAGAAGAGATGGGCAGGTCAACAGGGTGGGCGCCAGGTCTGGAACCAGGAATTGACACCAGTGATCCACCTCCCTACAACAGAGACGACCACGAAAACCATGAAATACGTCGGCTGGAGCAGTTACATCAGCAGTGCGAGATCATGGTGGTGGACTACAGTGCTGAACTGCTGAGCTCACACTTTTTAGACAACGAAAACTTGAAGGAGTTTCTTGAAGAACCACAAGATGATTGGGCTCAAGTGAGGTGGATTAACGTGAATGGTCTGTCATGGGATGTGATTAAAGAGATAGGGAACCATAAGTGCTTGCACAGATTGGCTATCGAGGATCTGCTTAACACTCGAAATCGGACAAAAGCAGATTTCTATCCGCATCACACATATATTGTACTGCCGCTGCAGAAGCTAGTTAATGTCAAGGATGAACATGACAGTAGCAGCGATGAAGACGACGGTGACGACGACGACGATGATGATCAGAGACACTGCTACGATGAATATCTTCCACGCAAGAGCATGGACGAAGAGGCCAATAGAATGGCAAGGATTGAGCATGAACGGAGGCGACGCAAACTTGCCGAAGCACACGAGAAGAAACACAAGGGCGCCATAAGACGCCTTGTAAAATCATACTTGAAATCCAAAAAGAAGAAGAAAACAACGACGCTCGCTCGACCTGAAACTCTCACAAATTCAGCTAGCTTTAGGCACGCCTCCAATGTCAAAGCTCCTTGGGTAGAGAAAAAAGTCAGGACGTTGCAGCAGTATCATGCTGGACCGAACCAAGATCGCATTGAATACATGCAACGACATTCGACTTTGGGCAAACGAGGGTTGGGCGTGTCAGTTGAGCAGGTCTCAATATTTCTAACGGCCGACAACACTGTCATAAGCTTTTTTGAATACTCAGCTCAAGATGTTGAGCTTCCCATCCTTCGCCGGCTGCAATCTCAAAGCACCATCCTACGACAGTCCTGCGATGCAAGCATGCTGATGCAGTCAATCGTTGACACCATCATCGACCTTGCCATACCTGTCACAACCGCATACCAAGATGCTATTGGCGATCTGGAGCTTAGAGTCCTGACAGACCCGGCCATAGCTGAATCATCACAACTATACATCTTGACTAGTGAGATTGCACAACTCCGTTCGGCTATAGCGCCAATCAGCCAGCTCATCGGATCTCTGAAGGATCACAGACCAAACGTTACTGCGCTAACAGCAACTCCTCGCGTTCGGACGCCCTCGACTTCTGGACTGCCAGTACAAGGCAGACACCTGTCTGGTGGTACCAATCACAGACCACAATACTTCCATCAAGCACAGCGCTCTACAGCCACTACAATACAAGAGGTAACCATCTCGGACTTAACTAAAACATATCTTGGCGATGTCGAGGACCATGCAATCATCATTCAAGACTCATACGACCAAATGAGGAGAGCTGCGGACAACCTCGTCGACCTCATCTTCAACACTGTCTCGGCATATCAGAACGAAGCAATGAAACAACTCACTATTGTTACAGCGTTTTTCTTGCCATTGACATTCATGACCGGTTATTTCGGTATGAACTTTGCTTACTTTGCGGGTGTCCAGAATCATAGTGATGGCTATTTTTGGTCTATTGCTGGACCGGTTTGTGCTGTTGTTGGTGTGATTTTGCTCAGAGAATGGGTCTGGCGATGGATTCAGCAGTCGGCAAATAAGTTACTAATCAAGGAGGGAAGGAAGAGAAGGTTGGAGAAGGCCAAACGACAATCAAACACATAGAAACATATCACGGCTCTGAAAGAGTATGGCCATCTGCCTGCTTCCACCCCTAAATTCATACCACGTACCCCTAATGCCTCCACCTAAGTGCACCAATAATTTGTGTTTTTATTCTATTCCATTTTGGTACTAGTGTTGAGACTAGCACTTGGATGCAGGAACAAGGCCTGACATGTTTGGCTATTTTAGGTCAGACTCACAGCAAAAAATCATTCCTCATAACCAAACATCAGACACTATTCCGTATGAAGGAAATACCATGAGATCTGCCGACGATGAATCGAAAACAGAGACGAGCGCAAACCCCAAAAGCAGCCAAGCCCAAAACAGCAGATGACATTCCGTTGGGGCGACCACCCGAAAATGGCCCACGGAAAGCGAGGACATTGTATGAAATCGCTGCAGAGCGGCAGGCGGCTCTGATGCCAAATTCGATGCCATTGCAGAACGCGCTGGACTCTGGCAATGTAGTCAATGTCGGAATCGGACCCGATGGCGAGATACGACCCATTGATGGCTCGACACTACCAATGCAGTCCGCGCAGTCCGAAGATATCAACCCCTGGCTCGACACGCTACTGCTATCCACCAGCCTTTCATTCCTACACTTCACCCTCGAAGCTCTAGTTGTTCACCAATATGCCGACGAACTTCGATGGAAACACGTGTTCTGGCATACGGCCCTGCAGGCATTCCCAATTTTGACGCTTCTGATCCACTTCATGCACGGTCATCTCGTCTCGGCCCGGCTGTCCGAACAAGCCCGCGATGCGGTGAGCGGACTGCGACAGTTACTCTATCTAGTCATTGCCAATGTGACTGGGTGCTACCTTATCTATTTGACCAATGACAAAGGCTATATGGCGGTGATGAAGAACGCACCTAGCATCGGCACTGTCTGGGTGTGGGCGGTTATTGAACTTGGGCTCCTCGGGGCGCTGGCCGGAGTTGCTGGGCCTGGCGCTTACGCTTGGTACTACGGGTATGGCGTGTTCTGATCGACATAACTAGATCGTAAAAGAAGGCCGACGACGTTCTAGCCTTGCCTAATGAGACCGCAAGGGTGTCGCATTAGGGTGGCAGATCTCACAGTTGGTGGTAATGCACGATGGTTCGGCATTCGTGAGCGAAAATACATTGGCATGGAACGCGGCCAATGCTGCTATGCGGATTGGGAAAGTCGTTGCTGTTCTGGAGCACGATTAATCAGATTAGATTCGTACTACTAGTACGCAACACGCTAGGGGTATGGTCGGAGACACCCGCTCGCACGTGTGCGAGATCGGTTGCGCAAAATTTACTCAAGGCAGTCGTGGTAGTCAAGGTCCTCAAACAGGTACGCCGTACGAATCAGATTGCATGCACGAGGTGGAAGTTGGGAAATTCAACATGGCGAGACGAGATGGGAACGCGCTGATGGTGGATTCCCATCGAGTAATAAATTCCGAGATTGAGAGCGGAAGGCCACAGTGTGTTCCACGTGCTGAAAAATTTGTAGCACTGAGGAGCCACCAGATGAGTCAAGAATGTCACGTCAGTGAGACAGTAAGCACGGTATTTCGCTTCATCGCAATGGTGTGGGAAATAGGTATCAACGTCGCCTAGTTGTGAACGCATTATTGACAAACATTGCGTAGCTGAGAGGTATCAAATCACTGTCACTCAGATTGTTGTCCGCGGAGGAAGCAAAGAGGAGTGATCGACCACTATTTGATGGTGCCCACGACTTTTTGTGACGAACCAGTAATTTTGCGACGCCCGACGTCAGGAAATGAGCTGGATTTGCGGGGTGCAGGTTGTGTGGAAAAGGTCAAATTCCTACGCCAGGCACCACTTGGAGGACCAGCGTGTCGCGAGCCGCAAGATATAGCATCGGGGTTGTGACTACCATCTCCGACCTTCTGGCCTACTCTATACAGTGTAACCGACGAGAGTTTCCTATGCATTTCCGCTGCAATAGTCGCAAGAAGTGCTGCTCCAAAGATGATGGTGAAATCGTAATTGCACAATATTAACGCTTGGCGACTTTGAGATTGCATCAGATGGTGCTTCCATGACGCTGAATATTGTCCGACTCCAATCGTGGATCATGAACATCAATGCTCCGGACTTGACTGCATGTGCGATTCAGACTTTTGCTTCCTCTTCTGATGGCGTTTTCCAAGCATGTTTCGATGGAAGCTTCTCCGATTCTCCTAACCCAGGCCAAAAATGGCTGATGGATCCCAGCTCAAGCTTTTCCCATCGAACCGGCTGTCAGCCGCAGGAAAAATTCTCTCTCATTGGCGGTGAGACCATCCCTCGTTGTGGTCCAAACTTACAAGCTTGGAGCTGATGCGCTTCCTGATTCTGATGTTCCCGAAAAAAGCATCTGACTGAGTTTGAAGCAAAGTGTTGGTCTAGCTGAGTTTCCATTACTCAATCGCCATGCAGGGAATGCACCATCCAACAATGACTCTGGCTTTGTTGTCGTGTACAAAGCAGCGCGTTCGCCTTTCATCTCACAATGTTGACCTGTTCTTGCATTCCCAACCGCAGTCTGATTGCTTTTGCCTAGCAGAAGCAACGAGCATATTGCAGCATCACCCAAGCCTATTGATTTGTTTGCCTGGTTGCCTCGCAGAACAAACCTCGAACGAGTACCAGGCTGGTCGTACATAATCAGCAAGCTATCTTCGACTCCAGGCCGGTTTACCACACGGAAAGAGATAACGGAATCACAACTCCTGTCGCACTTGCCCGCAATATTTTCCCACCTTCGCTTATCGGCGCAAGTACCCCAGGTCCCTAGCCATTAACACCTGCGTCATTACACAGTACCTTGGTTGCTCCCGCCTGCAGAAGCGGCGTTGCTAGCTTGCAGTGACATTGCTCTGGCCACATGCCAATTTTCCGTTGCGACTAAGATCATGACAAGAAGACCTTCAATTCATAACGCTGTCACCCCCCACACTCCTTCGAAGACGGTTAATGAAGTTATTGGAGCAATTTCTAGAAAATTAACATCGCAGCATCTTGAATCAAGCATAGTACAACAGCCGACGGCGGGACGAAGGCCATCCTTCAAAATGGACCATTTGTTGCATCCGGCGAGGAAGGACAAGAAGAGAGATGAGTCCAACGACAGAGACTCTAGAAAGGAGAAACGGGGCTCCTTGGGCATCCACACAACAACCAAGTCGAAAGATCGAACATCGAAAAAAGATTCTGCAAAGGCCTCACCTGGCCTCAAATCAGTTGTGCCTGGCAAGTTTGAAATGATCATGGAATCTCCGCCTGCAATCCTGTACGGCTCCACCACCTATTCAAGCGGATCATTGCTATCAGGGAGGCTCAAGTTTGACGTGGTGGATCCGTCTGGCGAGGTCACGCTTACGAACTTTAACATGAGATTACAGGCTACCACGACCACCAAGAAGCCCATCTCGAAAGAATGTGCGGATTGTGCAAACAAGCATGAGACACTGAAGGAGTGGAAGTTCCTATCAGAACCCAAGTCCTTTTTGAAAATGCGTGACAATCAGTTCCCATGGTCGTATCTGCTTGAAGGTCGTTTCCCTGCCACAACGCATTCTGCGCTCGGCTCCATCACATACGCTTTTCTGGTCAACGCCACTACTTCGATGGGCGAGACCATCACTTTCACACATCCACTTCTAGTACACAGAGCCATCCCTCCAGGCCCAGATAAAGCAAGCATAAGGATCTTCCCGCCTACTAACCTTACGGGAAGAGCCACTATGCCTCAGATAGTGCATCCTATCGGCAAATTCCCAGTCTCTTTGACACTAAGCGGCATCGTTGAGAAGAAGTCAGAGAGCCAGACGAGATGGCGACTGAAGAAAATGATGTGGCGGATCGAAGAGAATAGCAAGGTCAAATCATTACCTTGTGAGAAGCACAAACATAAGGTTTCTGAGGGCAAGGCCATACAGCATACCGACACGAAACAATTAGGCAGCGACGAGATGAAGACTGGCTGGAAAACTGACTTTGATACCATCGGTGGTGAGATCATGCTCGAATTCGAGGCACAGCTCTCTACCAAACCAACCCACAAAGCATCCTGCGATGTCGATTCAGCTTCTGGTCTTGAGGTCAAGCACAACCTTGTCATTGAACTGATAGTTGCTGAGGAATTTGTGCCCAATAGGAACACAAACCTCATTACACCCACCGGCGCTGCGCGAGTTCTTAGGATGCAATTCGCGCTGACTGTGACCGAGCGGGCAGGTATGGGCATCAGCTGGGATGATGAAATGCCTCCTATGTATGAGGATGTGCCTCCGAGTCCACCTGGCTACGGCAACGCAGACAAAAACGATGGCGCCTTTGGCGGTGCTATAATAGAGGAATACAACGGCCCTGACCTCGAGTATCATGACTTGGAACAGCTACCCACGAACGACCCCAATGAGCCTCCAAGATATCGCGAACGTGATCCGGCTGACATCAATGCCGGCCTTCCGATGAGGCACAGGCCGTTGACGAACGACCCGGATGAAAGTGGTCCTAGCCAAATCAGACAGCGTCTTGGTGGTTTCAGATTGGATGAGCTTGAAGCAGAACCTGCGCTACGCAGACAACGAGAAAATTCGGGAGACAGCAATACCGAAGCGGTTGTTGATTATGCCGAAGGTACTGCAAATTAGGTGAACGAAAGATCGGGATCAGAAGTGGAGGACTTACGACGACCATGACCACTACTTTCTTACTATGAGATACCCTCTTGAACACAATAGACTTTGGCGAGCGAGCAAGCACCGGGCGATTGTACCTGTTTTGATTTGACAGATGGTAAGGAGACTGTGTCATTCGACGTTGTCATTTACTTGTCAGGGCATTTTCAGCGAGCATCAGGACTTGGGCATAGTTTTATTCACTCACCTCTTCTCTTTTCACGCTTTGAATGCATATAGTTATCACTTTAATCTTAATTTGAGTATTCCAATTGCATTCTTGACACTGCTAAGGAGTACAACAAACGTCAGAAGGCATCGGTTAAAATTCCACATTGAGGCTAGCAGCCGTTCCGACTTACCTTATCTGTCAACTTCCGCCCCTTCCTTGACATCTTACTCTTTTCGGTACAAGCTGGCTTATCAGATCCGCCCCTCGCGAACGAATAAATACTGCAGTCAATCCAAATTTACTCGCCTTTAACTCTTCACCAACATAATCTCTGCAATGGCACCAAGCAGAGGTGCTGGCGGTATCGTCATCTTCTCTGGCGGCTCCGCCGCAAACTCCCTTGTTGATATTTTTGAATCTATCCGCCGTACCCGATCTTGCCCTCTCTCCTATATAATCCCCATCAGTGACAATGGTGGATCAACCTCCGAACTCATCCGTGTTTTCGGTGGGCCTGGAATCGGTGACGTGCGCTCTCGTCTCGTACGCCTCATCCCTACCCACCCATACAGTGCTGAACGCGAGGCCATCAGTCGGCTACTGAGTCATCGACTCTCGGGTAATGATGGCAGAAATGCGCGGGGAGAGTGGAGTGAGATCGTGGATGGAACGAGTACGATGTGGAGAGGTATCAGCTCGGCGAAGAAGGAACTATTGAGGAGTTTTTTCAATTTGGTTAATTTGGAAATTCTGAAGAGGTCCAGGCCGCCGACTTCAACGTTTGATTTTCGGAGTGCGAGTATTGGGAATCTGTTTCTGACGGGGGCGCGACTCTTTAGCGGGAGTTTTGAAAGCGCTATTTACCTCCTCAGCGCAATTTGTGGGATTCCGGATGAAGAAGTCAGAGTCATCCCAAGTATCAATTCGAACTTTTCGCATCATATTGCGGCCGAGTTAGAAGATGGAAGTGTTATTGTGGGGCAGAATAGCATCAGTCATCCGGTATCGATGTTGGGGAAGACGAGAGGTGGAACAGTGGCAACGACGGAGGACAGACGATTCATACCGACACCGAACGGAGAAGTGGTGCTCGGAACGAAGGGAGATGCTGAGATCGAAGGCTTACGACTCGGCGAAACCATGGAGGATGAGCAGCTTGCGCAAGAGGAAGAAGAGGTGGAGGAGCAGGAAGATGCCCATCCGCCATTTACGTTGCCAACGTTGAGGACGAGTAACATTGCGTTCACCAAAGATGCTGGCGAGCTGGCGGAGTTGCCGGCAAGGATCAACAGGCTGTACTACGTCAATTCATTCGGACAGGAGATTTTGCCGCCGGCGAACCCTAGGGCAGTTCATGCGGTGCAGAGTGCGCAGACCATTATTTACTCGATTGGCAGTCTATTCACTAGCATTGTACCAAACCTGGTGCTGAGAGGAATGGGCGAAGCTATGAGGCGAAGTCATGCTACAGCTAAGATACTCATCTTGAATGGCTGTCTTGACCGCGAAGTCGGTCCCGAGTCAGGCGAGAAACGGTTTACAGCTGTGGACTTCATCGACGCGCTCGTGAAAGCAGGTGAGCAGAGCCGGGGAATCGCCTGGTTGGCTAGACCACACGCAAGTACGGAGCTCGAGACAACAGACTCAGAGACAGAGATGGCAGGTCACCGCTCTATTTTCAGTCGACCTGCTCTGCAACGCGCAAAATCCGATGGTCTAATGTTGACCAATAAAGGGTACGAGCGAACTCAGTTACTGCCTCCGCCAATGCTAGCTTCCGCTATGCCCTCTAGGACACCATCACCCGGCACTTCTCCTGAGCGAAGCGCAACTGCCATGCCCGTCACGCACAACTCTAGTTGGTCATCGAGCAAGCCGAGCTCGATCTACAAGCACTACGTAACACATCTCATTCACTTGCCAAATTCGGACGGCACACCATATGTTGACTCGGAGCTACTATCAACGCAGTATGGGGTTAAGTCTGTGAGGGTGTACGGGAGGAGAAACGAGAACGGCCTAGGTATGCTTTATGATCCACGAGCGCTAAGGGGTGCGATTGAGGCAATTATCGGGGCAAGAGGCAACGCCCATGCAAATAGCAGTGAGAGTGAAGACAGGCCAAAGACATTTGAGAGAGGCAGGAGAAATACCGTTGAGCGGTAAGCTTGAGTGGTTTTGCATTTGCTCGACCTCGACCATCAACCAGTCTTCAGGCAATTCTTTCGATGGGAATATTTTTCGCCAGCAAATTTCGGTATCTTGGGGTTGCACGTGGCCCTAGTGTCACATTTCGCAAGTCTTCGATCGCACTTGCCCACTTGACAAGTTCAGCCTCACGCCAAGCAGAATGTTGAAGTGACAAGGATACCGGCATGCCTTTGGCATCGAGACCAATTGGGACACAAATGATCGGATATCCGGCTTGCGCAGCGTACTGCTGACCGATACCGCGTCGGTCACAGAAGATCAATGCATCAAGTTCAGATCGCGCACCGGTATCCGGATCAGTGTATGAGAGTGCTGCATCGATCCCATTTTCTCTTGTTTGCTTTTGAATATGCTCAAGGGCAGAGTGATATGTGACATCCTTAACACCTTTTGTTTTTATAATCTCGTGAAAATTATCCTGGCCAGATGAGAAGGCAGGTAGCTCTCCCGGGTGAGGACCCTCAGTGCCAGCGTTCTGTTTGTTGTACTCGATGAGGTCTTCGATCGTCCGAACGGGTGTCTGATCTAATGAGTTGAGGTATGCATTAATACCGTTGTACGCATCGACCTTGACGACTGTCCACTCAGATTTATCAGCGTCACCATGTTCCCAGTTCCAGCCACCATCTGGAGCAATCCTTTCTTCTATACTGGGCAAATCGACCTCGACGATCGTAGCACCTGCGTCACGGATGAATTGCAGCATCTCGTACGCTACAGCTTTGCAGTCTGGGGGACACAACTCCCAACACCTCTTGATCGGTAGACCGAAACGAGCACCTTTTAAGGCATTTCGCCCCGCAAGGTGTTGCATGAATGGCGCAGCCACACGGGAATGGTGGGTGAAAGGGTCATCATTGTCTTGCCCTATAAGTGCATCGAGACCTACCACTGCATCTCTGACAGTCCTGCCAAAAGTGCCAACGGAGTCCAGGTTCTCACTGATAGGAATGACACCAGACCTTGAAGTCAGCCCAACAGTAGGCTTGATACCCACTACCGATGCTATACTCGCAGGTCCTATGATAGAGGTATCTGTCTCAGTGCCGAGACTGATAGGCACCAGATTGGCGGATACTGCAACAGCCGAGCCCGAGCTCGAGCCAAAAGGCGTTTTGCGAAGATCAAAGGGGTTTCTCACCTGTCCACCCCGAGGACTATATCCCGTCGAGTAGGCCTTCGATCTCACCGAGGCCCACTCACTCATATTCGCATGCCCAAGGATGACGGCACCTTCTTCTCGCAGCCGCCGAACGACAAATGCGTCACGTGGAACGATACTGCCCAACAAGGCCCAGGAACCCGCTGTCGTCTGCATCGAGTCTTTGGTCGCGATATTGTCTTTAACTAGGACCGGTATGCCGTGGAGGCGACGGATTGCTGAGCCAGAAGCGCGTTGTTGGTCGAGATCGCGCGCGATGCTCAGTGCATCGGGGTTGGTCTCAATGACGGCTTCAACGTAAGGGTTAAGGGTTCTGATGCGTTGTAGGCAGTATGCTGTGTAATCCTCGACTGTGAAATCGCTCTTGAGATAGTGACAGTGTAGATCAGCAATTGTGATCTCACTAACGTCGAAGCCTTTCAGCATCGACATCTGAACTTGAGATGGTACTTCATCATCCCCATCTCTCATACCTCCAGTCTGAACCATGGTTCTTCTTGCACTGTTGAGTTGATTGTGCCTTCTGGTGAATTTCAATAAATACTTAAGTATTGCTGTTGCTTGATGCATAGACGCAAGGGCTCAGTAGGACTCATTGCATCTGGACCACGAATACATATACCTGACAAAGAATCTTCTTTCGTCGCAATACTCACAAGCGCCAGTGCCGCAAGTGTCTTCAGCATCCATGACACTAATAAAACTTCGTCTTTTTGTCATTTCTTGAGCCGCAAAGCTTGGAGGGGGGAGCCGCTAGGGACCAAGCTGCACTCTAAATATTCACGAACAAGGCTAACTTTGTCAGGTTTAGGGGCGGTTATGCGATATTAATCCTTGTATGCAGTGTAACTTTCTCTTGTTTCACATCGTGTCAAGACTTAACTTTCAGTAGACTCTTGCCCATAGTATCACGTACGAAACTCTAAGTGCGTGGTGTCAGAAGCGACCGAGCTTCGGGAAATGCCTGGTCAGTACAAAGATGGGCCACGGGATGTTAGAGTGAATCTGCAGTGAGACGTAAATTAGGTGAGACAAAAGATACGCGCCAGACTAGCTTTACAACACTCGTTGCCAGATGAAACGCATACCTTGCGGAACTAGTTTAATTTCGGCTGCGTCTAACATGGGTCATGGGTGTTGTCGTCGGAGGACCGGTCGGTCATGGACAGGGAGCTTATGTGATGTAAACATTCAAAGATGAGCCCCGTTCATCAAGCTTTGAGCGATACTCGACACTGGCATGATATCGTTCAGACATGGCAGGCTCAATTCAAAGTAGTTCAGCTAGTGAGGAGGTTGTATCGACAGAAATCCTGCAAAATGCGACAGCACCTATCGAACTGGACACACTTCAAGTGTCGAGAGATGAACTCACAGCCTCTTCACCCTCACAACAGGACAGGAGATCCTCAAGAGGATCGATTGCGACCACATATCAGGTCGGACTCAAGTCTGCTTCACTGATCTCGAGCTCGAACCGCAATGGTGCCACGCCAAAACCTCCATTCAACGCAGACGCTTTCCATGAATCTGAGAATGTTGTCGAGCTCCAAC
The DNA here is from genome assembly GCA_030247915.1 of Neophaeococcomyces mojaviensis. Taxonomy (NCBI): domain Eukaryota; kingdom Fungi; phylum Ascomycota; class Eurotiomycetes; order Chaetothyriales; genus Neophaeococcomyces; species Neophaeococcomyces mojaviensis. The sequence continues at coordinate 213,221 of JAPDRQ010000007.1, forward strand.
CTATGGACAAGGGTTTTGGTGCTTGGAGCTATGTTGCTGCAGCCTTCGCAATGTATATTGTCGTTTGGGGCTTCCCTCAAGCCTTTCCCATATTCCAGACCTATCTCTCCACTGGTCCAACCGCTCGATATCCAGATTCACCAGCCATCAGACTACTAGCGCCGGGCTTACAAGACATTGAGGAAGGCATCATTTTTCCACTTCTGCCGACTGCCGCCAAATTTCGAAGGCTCTTAGTCATTATCGGTATTTTCATAATAACGATATCCCTGTTGTTGGCAAGCTATTGTGAAAAAGATTGGCAGATTGTGCTTACTCAAGGCGTCAGTTTCGGGATTGGCGGCATACTGCTCAATTTTGTGCATGTTTCGGTCTTCCCGGAATGGTTTGACAAGAAGAAAGGACAAGCAATGGGAATGGTGTGGATGGGTTGGCGCGTTGGTGCTCTTGCATTTCCGCTTATTTGCCAATGGCTTCTACATGAACATGGCTTTGAGCAATCTCTTCGTGTCCTCATCGCGCCTATGCTGAGTTTACTGGTGCCTTCAATACTGCTTCTTCGGGGAAGGTACCGTACGGCAGCAGTTACGAGCAAGCCCATGCTGCCGAGCGTGTCCAAACTTCAGGCGCTACGAGCACCCTCAGTCCTATACTGTTTGTTTGCGACTGTTCCATTCTTTTTGGTGGTCAATGTACCGAAGATGTTCATTACAACCTTTGCGGCAGATCTAGGCATGAGCGGCTCGGATCAGGCATTTGCGCTGGTGTTTCTTGTCCTCAGCGATATGCTCGGCACGTACCTTTGTGGCTACTTCAGCGACACATTCCACTACGAGGTCATGACAGCATCTCTCTCATTTGCAACTGCACTCTCACATATCTTGGGTCTTGGTCTAGCTAGGAGCAGAGCTGGAGTTTATGTCTATGCCGCTACTGTCGGTCTTGCTAGTGGCGGTTTCAGCAATTGTCTTTACGGCTTCTTCGGAGATGCTGCGAATGGCAATGTGGAACTGTTCACAGCTATACACGGTCTCTTCAGTTTCTTTAGAGGTGCCGCAATACTGTCTGTTGGACCCGTGGGAGCAGAGCTTCTGCAAAGAGCACCTGTAATCGACACGACCGCGTTTGCCATTTCAAGGTATCAGGTAAGCCATCAATTTGCTCACTGTTACAATAGGATGAGTACAGTGCTAACTCCTCATAAAATAGTATCTTTTGGTGTATTCTGCTGTTCTTAGCTTCGCAAGCGGCGGCCTAATCATCCTCAGATATGGGCTTCGTGTCAAAAAGGACGTCATGCGTAAGGAGGGTGCTTCAATAACTACTTGAAAATGCTTATGAAGAACTGTCTTTACGATGCTGGCTTCTCATCAGTTATTTTTCCCATGCAAACGATCGTCATTGAACCGGAGAGCAATACCTTGTGGCTTGTCTCATCACTAGCGTGGGCCTAATTGTGGAGAAGTGCTGAAACTTACTTAGCGCTTCGCCTCTCGAAGACCCCCCTTTAATCATCCAGAAGCTAATTAAGTAGCAAGCGGCTCACGAGTCTGAAACTAGGTGTTTATCTAGTCCCACTGGTGTTTCTGCTAGCCAAAGTTCTAATAATAGTGTTGTCAACTATCCTCTTCATGCAGAGGATCAATATACACTCATCATAGCACCAAGCTCGGCTGATACCATTCAGCTTAACTCGACCAAGATGAAAGGCCCCGGTAATAGGAACACTCAGTCAAATTATTTTCCTTATGACGAAGAAAGTTTGTTAAGCACTCCGAGATCAAGCTTCGACCACACAAATTCCGAGAAGGTTGGATGTGACATATCGGTATTCGACGAATCTCTTTCCTCAACGGCAAGCCTGGTGAATGACTACGCGCAAGGTGCAACATTCAGAATACCACATGACGGGCCAGACAACTTGTCTGTGGCGCTTGAATCATGTCTTCAAGCTAGAGATAATCACAAGACCCGCTGGATTCACCTGAACGGCTCCTCAAAAGCAGTGCTTGACAATCTCTCAGTTCACTATCTCGACAACCATGGATGCTTGGAGCCACAGGATATTCTTGAGCAATCGATCGGAGGGCCGATTAGATGCCAGAATGGACGACACTTTGTCTGGGCACAGCTGCCTATATGGTCTGCCTCTCAAGACGATGAACGGCGACATATTGAACAGTGCTTTTTCAAGATTGTCGTTTGCTTACCAACCCCAACTGAAGCTGGAACAGTCATTACGAATCTGACTGGCAAACCTACCGTGGTCGACCGTGTCAGCCGTATGTTGACCACTGATCTTCTTGGAGATCATGCCATGGGTTCCGAGGCGCTGAGCTGCGTCTGGGTTCTAGCATTCTCCATCACGCGAGCACTTGTTGCGCAACTCAACACTGCCCTGAAGACATTCGATCCGCTGCATACAGGTCAGAGCGTCGTGCCTAGCATGAATCAGTTACCTGCTATGCTCAAGCAAGCAAGCAAACTCACACACATCGAACGCTACCTCGCCGGCATTGGCGAGGTCGTCGAGTTTTTCGATGCAGTCAAGTTATTCCAGGAATCACAGGGGTCTGGAAAGCGTGAGGATGCGTTACAACACTGCTACTCAGCTATATCGCCGCGCTCGGGTCTCGAGTCAACAATCACAAAGCACAGGCTCGAACACGCGCGAGAACTCTGCCATTCACACACCAAGCAGCACCAAAACCAGATGCAAATGGTATACCGACTCCCCTCTTCCTACCAAATAACATAAAGACTAACCCTCTACAGATGCTCTCGCACAGCACAGCAACGATAGCCGACAAGCTCGAAAACGGCAGCAAAATCGCAGAACGCATAGCCGCCGTCGGTGTGGTCCTGGCTGCAATATCCGGGTTGACATCACCATTGGCACTCCTCACAGGATACTTCGGCATGAACGTTAGCGAGCTCGTCGACGGAGGCCAATCGAATTTATACGAGTTTTGGAAGGTTGCAACGCCCGTGCTTGCATTTTCAGTTATGGTGCTGGGTGTCTTGGTTCTCAGGGTCGTGGCGAGTCTGAAGACATCGGCGAAAGGCGGGTGAGAACCGATCCGGGGTCAAAGAATGACGATAGGCATAGAACTGTTTACAGAGACACCAGCATTTTGGTACCAGGGTGAAAACAGCACGCGATTGGAGAAGAAAGGTCTCTTAGTAGGATGAGTGGGCCAAAACTGTCACGCTTGGAACACAACTAAGTTGGAATTGGGATCCACCCATGTGAAGAATGAAAAGCATCGCAAACGGAGGTGCGCACTCTGTGGAAAAACATGCAAAATTTCCCTGGCTCCGGAGACAATTGGTGGGCACAAGATGTGAAGAGTGTGCTAAATGGGAGAAAACGGTACTAAAACCAGGTCTAGAAAAGAAGGGATCGAAGCCTTCCTCTCCGAAAGCGAAAGAGAAATGGGCCGAAAGACTTGTTCACATACGCGGTCTCTGGGGTACCTCCACAGGATGAGCAAGAGGAACACACATCGATGGATTGAAACCGGGATGAATGATGTGAAACTGGCGACTACTGCTTAGAAGAAGAGGTGTAGCTTGCCGAGGTCAGGGTGCAGTTCTCAAAACTGGCAAGTGTTCGAGGTAGAGGGTGGGACGTGTCGGGAACGGGATTGCGTAAGACAGATGTGGAGCAGAATAGTTGAGATACGGTGTGGCATTTTTTCCGACTGGGCCGTTTCAACAAGATCTGGCTGATTGAACTGAGGGAATAGTGGGCTCAAGAGTGGACGAATGAGTGCTTTGAGAATAAGAGGGCAATACTTTGGGGGTGGTAGAACGTCATTCACAACAGGCATGTGAAGACCTGTTGTTCACGATCTTGGGCTGTTGACCACGAGGACGAACGAAACAAAAATCCATGTGGATGCCATTGCAGTTTTCGAAAGTGTAGATTCCGCTATTAAACAAATTTTCTGCCAGTTGGCAGCACGCTATAAATATTTCGCTTGAACGCAGCACAGAATTGAAACAGTCAATGTATGGGTGGCTGTCCTATGCGGAGCATTTTCGACCTCACTTGTCCCTCCTTTCAAGCACTGACCAACTTCAATGGCACTACCCACTCATTGCCAAACTCGATGCCCTGCTTCCTCCTCGATCCATTTCGCTGCCAGGCAACGTGACTTATGCCGACGTCAGCAACACAGACTGCCCACTTTGTATGATCAACTTGACTCTGTGGAATGTGATGATGGTCGCCTGCCATGAACGCCAGCAGGCCTGCCTTAGGCGCGCCTAGACACACGATCCGACTGCTGTTCATGACTAGAGGGTGACCATCGGCTTCGGCTATTATGCCTGATGTTGCGGATAGTCCGGAGGGTACATCGATGCTCAGTATTAGTGTCCCTGTACCCGAGTCTGATTTGTGTTTACTGATGAACAGATTAGCCCATTTAATCATGCTAAAAACAGCTGCTTGATCGTCAGTGCGCAGTTCATCGAAGGCGTGGTGAACGCCAAGCAACCCATCAACGATAAAGTCTGGAGGTTGTACGGCTGTCTTCTCGGAAGTTACTGTTGCGCCATTTGCTAGTTTCGCCTGGTAGTCCTCCCACCGCTCAAGATGGCCTAGACTGAGTTTGTAGGTCTTTAGTTGTTTTTTCACGAGCTCGAGAAGTTGGTCTTCACCTCGTTCCAGGCCGACTATGCAGACTGTGACACGGAGCCGACGGTTTCGAAGGTGACGTGCGGCTGCAAGAGCTCGTGCTGCGGATTTGTGGTTGCCTAGGAGGAAGAGGACATTCTTGGGTTCTGCTAGTTGCAACTGCGTAGTTGTGGCTTCGGCTGAGGACGAGACTGAGAGTGAGGAGGATTTGAGTATTGCCTCGGCGATTGAGCGTCCAGCGTTCTCGGTGAGCATGTCTTCTGTCAGGCCCAGCTCGGATGTGCATAACTGTTCGACCTCGAGCATTTGCAAAGGTGATACTGTATGACACGGCTTGCTGTTAGAGGCAATCCTGAACGACGCCCGGATGCCAGAAATAGACCCATTCAGAGGTGAGCCGGTCGGCATTCGTGTCAAGGGTCGGGGAGAAGGCTCCTTGCGATCAAGGTGGTTTGGCATCGTGCTGCCTTTCCTTGACTGTAGTGGCCGCCTCGACCCTGCCCGCCTCGAATTCCGGCCACTGCTGTAATGGTCATCCTTCACAACCTCGTCTTCCGTTTCACCAGCCTCCGACTTCCATCTGCTGGCGTCATGTGGATCTGGTACGTCAAGCACATTCTCTGTGTAGTGCAGATTCCGACCACCGTTCGTGCCCGGGCGTGGTTTTGTCCGGTTGAAGCTCACAAGACGGTCTTCATCCGCTGTGGTATCATCGCGGCGAATATCGTCGAAGACTTTACGCTTGTCGAACTTGGACAAGTTTTCAGCAAAATCGAATTCACCCATTTCTGCAATATCCGTCGCTTCCTCAGTGGCCCAGCCGTTTGGATCTTCAGCTGCTTGTCTCCCTCGCTGTTTACGTGTTTGTCGTGGTTTCTCTTCAATCAAGGGTGTATTCCTCCAACCTCGACCTTTGCCTGGCTTCTTGTTCTTAACTGGCAGGTTGACGTCTCTCAAGTCTATTATGCCAGGCCCTGTCTGCGATTTCCTCTTCTCCTGCTTGCTGGTTTCAGTCTGTGCTTTCGTATCCTTGACAGCCAGGGCATCGAACGGTTCGGTTAGGGTTGCTGTGGCCGCCGAATCTCTTCTTGTTGCTTTCCTTGTGGTTGCAATACTGGAAATGGAGCTCTGCCCTCGCAGTGTTTGGTGTGTAAGTGGTCGCCCTGGGCTGGGCACCATACCATCAGCAATCATGATTGGGGAGACTGGCGTCTGGGGTATGGGGGATTGGTTCTGTGGTGGTCGGGCATGTCTGGTGTAGCTGAGAATAGCCGGGTCAACGAAGGCGGTGCTAGGGAGTTGCGACTGCTGTTGAGGAGCCGCTGTAGGCGTGAGGAGCTCATCTTCTTTTGGTGCCGGTGCTATTTCAAGATCTGCAATGTTCGACGATTCCAGGGCATAAGAAGGGAGCCGTTGCCCACTAGAGCGGAAGTGTACTATTCATGTCAGCATGTTGTATTTGATGCTGAACACTCTACACACCATCTCGCAGGAACAGCTTTTGATTTATCACATCCGAAACAACTCCATCAATTTGAGCGTCGGGAGGATTTCTGAGGGTCACAAGGATAGAATAGCCAATGAATTCGTTAGCCATATTGCGAACTGTTCAGGGTGGTTGCATGTTAGGGCAGGTGACTGAGGGATGAGAGGCTGAAATTGCGGAAGTTGCTCTCCGAGCTTAGAACAACAGCAACAATAGGAACAATAAGTCAGAGCAGGAAACAAGTAGCGTCCCAAAGAAAACTCTCAAGAATTGTAGAAACGTTCGGGTATTTTTTTGGTCAAGTGCTCTACCTGCCCATGCAGCGCGACGCTATTCGACGTCATGGGGCTTAAGATGCAGGATCTACAGAACACGATGCCGCATGAAGAAATGCATGAAGAAATGCATTCCTTAGCATATCATTCTGTCAATCTATCAATCTAAAGTGATGTTGGCGCGACTCTTGTCTAGCCGTACATGTAGAGCTCTTCATCTTCGTCTACATCGATCATGTCCTGAATCTCCTTACTCACGGTAGTGGTAGTCTTTGTCGCTGTCTGAGCGTTGACCGAGTCAATGCTGACCAGCTTTTCGTAAAATTGAACCACTTTCGGGTGCACCATGACTTTTCTTGGATCAAATCGCATTACCTGCAATCCAGCCTGGCTGGTGGCACGACTGAGTGCAACATAGGCTTGACCCCTTTCGAAGACCTTTCCAAGGTCGACCTTGACCCTTGACAATGTCTGACCTTGAGCTTTGTGGATTGAAAGAGCCCAAGCTAGGATTAATGGAACTTGCATCCTCTTAGCCGTGATTTCTCCCTGCTGACTTTCCGTCTTCCACTCTTCAGGCTGACAAAGCATATCTCGACTGGTTCCGTCGGCAAGTGGGAAACGAACCATAGGCCAGTATCGAGTCACAGCGCCAGGCCCCTTGTGCTTGTATCGAGCGGCATTGAACTTGACCCTTGCAGCTTTGGTCTCCTCGTCGTCACTCATTCCTTCTCGATATGCCGTCCGGTACGTTGCTTCGTCCCCTTTGTATGTTGCGAATGTGGCCTCGTCCATAAATGATACAATTTTGCCCAGCGTGCCGTTGACCAGCTGAGTATCCAGGTTCTTGATCAACATGACTTGCGCACCCTTTTTCAAGGTCAACTTTTCAGGCGCCATGAAATTGGTCAGAATCTTCTCCCGGACCTTAAGATCTGCCACGCCGCTGTCAGTTGCCTCGAAAGTCATGACCTGTCCTGAGAGACGTTGCATCCGTGAATTGTTGGCACTATCAACTTCTTGCCGGGTGGGGAAAAGTTCTGTTGCGTCCACTTCGTCATTGAAACTTAGTGGTCTCGAAAGCTTTCGGAACTCGTTGATCGATGTTTGACTTAGCTTACCTAATCGCATCTCGTTCAACATGTTTGCGAAAACTGGATCTTTCTGACGGAAGACATGTGTCAGGAGGATAGTGTGCTCGATGCATGTGTTCCATGTCGCAGCATCAAAAGCGAACTTGGCCACTTGGTTTTTCTCGGGCACTGGTGGCAGTTGGAAGAAGTCACCAGTGACAACAAGCTGGATGCCACCAAACGGCCGACCATTGTTTCTAATCGTCCGCGCGATTTGCTCTAGCTTGTCAAAAAGCTCCCCGTCAACCATGGAGATTTCATCGACGATCAAGACTTTCGTTCGCATCCATTTGGTCCTTGTCTTAGCATTCCTCCTGATCTTTTTTACAAGCTCTGGTGCAGGCTCTTTGCCCAACCCAATGCCGGCCCAGCTGTGTAACGTGGTGCCTTCGATCACACACGCGGCAAGGCCGGTGGAAGCGGTAATGGCTAACCGATCAGGCTCTCTCGAATATTTTTGTCTCAGCTGCATAATGATGCTTCTCATAAGCACAGATTTGCCAGTACCAGCAGACCCTGTAAAGAACACACTCTTGCCATCCTGAACGACAGCTTTGGCAACCGCTCGTTGTTCATCACTCAGATGCATAGACGGAATTTTGGTAACGGCTCTGCCAGCCTCCAACTTGATGGCTGTCTGTTTGGCTGAATTCTTCCTTCGTAACTCTTTCTCTTGATCCTTCACAGCAGATGCCGAGCTATTCCAGAAATACTTCTCGCCGTCAGGCTTATCTTGCGGTTTCTCTTCCTGTTTACCCCAGTTTGCCGGCAACGCACGTTTCTTTTTTGGTCGTTCTTCCTCTTGAACTGGACTCATCTGTTTCATAGGCTGCGGTAATGGTTTTCTGTAATGCTCGGGAGGTGACGACGACCATGGCACAGGTGCACTGCTAGACGGGACATTCTGAGGTTGCAGAGATCGTGAAGCTGGCGGTAGTGTTGGATATACCACCGGGTCTAAGGCTGGATACCCTATTTCATCCTTTTTCGGGGGCGACATGGTCAGGTCGATAGCACTATCGTCCTCAAAGTCTGTCTCGTTGAACGAAAATTGGCCGTGCAGTTGACTTAAACTGCTTGTGCTGCTTATTGAGCGATCAAACTTCCGCTTTGCCGGCGCATTCTGTGGCTGACTCTGAACGTTGCTAGCAGACGAGTTCAAGTTTAATGGTTGTTGCACTTTCGGTCGATTCGATGAAGCATGTGTACTGACAGCTCTGCTCAACATGGTGGCGTTAATGAATCTAAGCGTAGGACGATTCAGGGCGACATCTGGTGATGGTAGGCGAAAGAGAATTCGCAGTCTTGACATACACGGAATTCAACGCCGTAGTGGTCTTGTTTGTTCAACATCCCAATGTGTGAAGGAGCGAATGGCCACTTCACGCGCCCCATAGCGTCCTCTTCGGGGTGACGTGAAGACGCGTCGAGAAACTTCGAATCCACTATCCCTTGGCGTGTTCATGCTTCGAATGCCTAGCTCGACAGTCGGTACCCAGTATATGAGCTAGACTTATTCTGGCTGCGCTAATCACAACCCTTAATACTGTACGATCCTTGGCACTGGTTCCAAAGCAAAGTAGCGCAATTGGACATAGATACTTAGTTAACTTTAATATCAATCCTTGTCTGATTCACACACTGGCCAAATGATGAGCTAGCTCCTGACGTCGGAGACTTGAAGATGTGAAATGTATACAAACGTCGAGCTCTGTATCTTCGGCATTGGAAAACTTCCTACCACGTCTACAAGATGTAAAAACTAGCAATCTTTTTGCTGTCGTACACAATCGCTCCACTGAACGACGTTCCTTTTGAGGAATTTGCTCTATTCGTGACAAGCACAAAGCTGCTGAAGCCTTTAGGGCACCAACAACTGTATTGACCACAGTTGAAACATTGTGGTCCGGCAGAGAGCGTCACGAACGCTATTAGGTCTGAGTTCTCACCTCATATCCATCTACCAATCCAAGATAGGCACACGCTGCTTCTGTCCAACTTGTTGACATTGCTAGCTAGCTCCTCATCCCAAAGTAAGGCATGAGGTATACTGGAGCATAAACCACAGAGTACCGCAATAGTCCCGAAAGGCTCCTGACCAGTTCTCTACGAAATCGCGAGGGATTTGACTGTGCGGAGGTGCATAAAACAGTGTCGTTGTGGGTTCCGAAGTCAGATATGAAGTCCATGTCTTAGCGAAATGTAGGGTGCAGCTGCGATTGGCAACCCATTCAGCGAGCCCACTAACACTACGATAACGCTACGAAGAGACATTTTGGGCTCTATACAGCGTCTAAGATCTCGTGCTTACCTAGCTTGGTCAGTCTTGTACCTTGCGGTAGTTCGTAACACGATACCCGTTGAGAAGCTTGGGAATATTGGACATCAGTTTGCTCTACATGGCAAGCCATAGAAACCGTTGAAACCGAAGTAGAAATCACTCAATTTTTCGTGACCTCACTGAGCACCGTATAGCATATGAGATAGAAATCCATGCTCATCAAGTCGGTAGAGGGCGACTCTAGTGATGTGTTCTCATATTACGAAAACTGTCATAACAGAGGTACTGGGAGTACACCATGAGGAACTGTAATCATGTAAGTCGGGCACCACCCTTTGCTTGCTTTCGTGTTCTAAGGGTAAATTCATTCTGTGCGCGACAACGCCAAAAAGGATACACATCTTTGAACACGTTGGGGACTAAAATGGGGCGCACGTGCTTATTAGCCTTTCCCCGATGCTAGCCGAAGACCAAGGCTTGGCGCGGGGCAGTTTGGCATTCTGCATGTCAGCATTATGTACCATCATGCTCAAAAATGACCCTCAACCGTTACAGCATCGGTGGTAACACCGATACAAGTCACTGAGGGGTGACTAGGACCGCTGGCGCAACGGTAGCGCGTCTGACTCCAGATCAGAAGGTTATCCGTTGTCAGTTATTACCGTCCGTTACCACAAATACAGTAATTAACGTATTAAACAGCAAATCGGGTGTGGTTCATATATACTCCTACTACCAATAGCCTGAATGCTTGGTATGAGACTTCTTTTTTTTGCTTGTTCCCATCCCAGCTTATTGCTGAGGCCCGATTGAGAGAGCTTTTCCACCTAATAAAACAATGGCAATACCAATTTGGTCAGCTGTCAGATAAATCTTTCGCTTGCTGGTAAGTAATTACAGATGGGTATATATCATATGCACAATGCAGGAAGAAAATTACATAGTATGTTCGTAATATTGGTAATAAATACATAGCGAAATTAGTAAAGGAGCGCATAATATCCCAGCTCTTCAGTGTTACATATGTCTGTTCACCAGGGGCACGCCTGTTGAATCCTTAATAGTTTTTTTTCAGTCTGAAATGTTATCTAGTCCAATGTGTGGTCGCTGGGAAATCTTCTTGGCATGAAAAAGATGTATTAGCTAATCATGGCTAGCATGCTAAGAGAAAACGCAGCGCCACTTGGTCATGGCGCGTCGTGGTCCAACTCAACGAGCATCAAAATAATGATTGCTCAATTGTAGCCATTATTGTAGCCATCCTCAGCTTATGTCAATAACTGACTGTCATTTGGAAGCTCGTCTTGATCGCCAGGCGTTAAGATTTCCCTCCTCGAAGTCGTCGTGCTACCTGCATGTCCTTGCTCTGGATCGTGATTCGTTTTGCATGAATTGCACATAGATTTGTATCTTTCAACGAGTTCACGAACCAATCTGGAGAAAGGCGTTTTCTGGATGAGAAGGTCGAAGGACTTTTGGTATCGTCTGATGTCTCTGAGCACTTTAGCTATATCTGGTGAGCTTAATTCTGTGAGCTCGATTATTCTTTATACGTAGTTGACTACAATCTATTGAAAAGATAGGCTATAAAAGTGGTGGATGGATTGTGCAATTCTTAAATGATGGTGTTTTCCAAATTGTGGAGGATGACGTTAGCTAGTCTAGCTTTCGAGCATTGGGACTGGACGAACATTTGCGTCTACACTGCAGGCTGTCCGGCTCAAGGTTTACATCACCTTAAAACCTGGGTGTTGTATTGCTGCTTGCTTCGTACCCACCACCGATAACACCTTTCAGCCTGATTGTCCAAATCTCATATATTTTTGCTTGTGATAGTAGGTAATATTGAAGCCCTCTATTTACAGGATTCTTACAAGATCGGCCTCATCTGCGAATGTCGTATTTGATAAGGCGTGAACCAAAGTTGATTGAATGTCTTCACTACCCCCAAGGTACACACTAATCGAGCTCGATGGTCCAAAGCCTGTTTCTGCGCGACACAATGCAGCTCCGGAACCGTCACTTTGGGCTAGAATTAAAAACGCACACAGAATTTCTATGTGTTGGTTCAGTGATACATGGGGCCCGGAACTGCTTGCTATGGTAGTGAGTATTGGCTGTTCAATCGCAATTGCTGTGCTTGATTGGATCTGGTCTGGTAAATCGCTTCCACAACTTAAACGCGGGTTTACTGTCAACGCTATCGTGTCCATCCTTGCGACGATTTCAAAGTCTGCTATGCTATATGTCCTCTCTTCATGCATTGCACAGATTAAATGGATATGGGCAGGACAACCTCAACCTTTACACAGTCTGCAAACTTTTGATGATGCAAGTAGAGGACCACTTGGGGCGATATACCTTCTTGCCGATCGCAAGGCCTGGTCGATCGCTTCGTTGGGCGCCGCTGTGACTCTGCTTGCATTGGCATACGATCCTTTAGTTCAGCAATCGCTTAACGTCCTCCTGTTACCTATCGACGTCGCATCACCAGGATCTACAATAAAACGGAATGTGGCCTTGCCACGCCTATTCGATGCGTTAACAGACTATGAGCGACAGCAGGTGCTGTGGACAGACAACTTTGATCAGACACCTAATTGTAAGGCAGACAATTGCACCTGGCCTGTCTTTGAGACGGTCTCACTTTGCCAAAAATGTCAGCCGTTCGAAGCGAATGTCACCAAACACTTTCGATACACCGAAGACTTACCACACCCACAACCGCCCTATCCTGACGGGGCCGTCTGGCCCCTCAGTATTAATTTAGAAATTACAGTAGGCGACTTCGGTCCCATCAATGATAGTGTTGGTCGATTAGTATGGTACTCCCCGAACGTTACGTATAATCCTTTTGGGCGTAACCCTTACGCAAACGACACCAGCGTGTCGCTATACGCTTTGACTGCCGTGGTTCTCGACTCTATGTCTATAGCAAATTTTCACAGTTTTCTCGAGACAGATGGTCCAGGGAACGAATCTACATCCTCAATAGACTTTCTAACGACATCCAGATTTCGACTGCTATCTAAGGATTTTCTAGGAGTTAAAAACCCATTGCTGGTGCATGCCTATTTCGTCTACGAGTGGTTCGATCACGGTCCTGAAATCTTCAATACCACTTTGTGCGTGCTGGATCCCTGTTTAAAACAGTACCGAGTCTCGGTGGTGCAGAATCGGCCAACTTTTGAATGGGTGGCTGACGTCTTTGGAGAGAAATATCTTCAAGACGTTCCCTGGAAAAACTATACCAATCAAACGCTCTGCTGGAAACCGCACGGCAAAGACCATATACTACTAGACTCCAATATCGGCGTCGGTGATTACGCGAGCTCATACGACTCTAACTCGTTAGCATTCTGTGATGACAACCTGCTCCGCGACAACAGAACAGATTGGTTTCTGGGACTTCCAGTGCGGGAAGCCGCAGCTATGATTGAGGTGTCCACTAATATGTCGGGATTAATTCTTCTGAATGAGACTGAAAGGAAACTTATTTATAGACAACCGGTTGGCGATGAATTGACCAGAGATGATACAAACAAAAGCACCCCATTCCATTGGGACGTTGCGAACCGGACCGAGTCACTGCGTGACAGCCTTTATCCAGGAAGAAGTGATGGCTCGTGGAACAAGAACTTCTGGCAAATTTATGATCTGGGGATCAACAAGACGATGGCAAATATAGCGGCAATATACACTAAGAGAGCACTGGAACAATACGGAAGCGTGTTATCTGGTTCTATTGTAACGTTGTCACCTCACGTTCAAGTACGCTGGTTGTGGTTGATATTGCCCTGGCTGCTAAACATCTGCACGGCCATATTACTTGCGTTGACAATATGGTCAACGCGAAAGGCCCAAGCTCCGTTGTGGAAAACATCACTTGTAACGGCCTTGCTGCCACTACTCGAGACCGAGCGGCAAACGGCGACGCGAGGAGACAAGGTCAGTCAGATCGACAAGGTTGCTAAGAGTGTCAATGTCGTGCTGGACGATTATGATGTGAACGGAGGATTGAGACTCAGGAAGATGCCTAAATAGAACTAGCTTGGGCACATATACACAAGCAGCATATAATGTAAAAGGGAGGCCTCCCGGGTTACCGAAATATCCGCTCCAAGAAGTACTTCTCACTGCTCTGCCTAAGGACTTGCTGCATTGTTGTCTTCCTACATACAGCTAATATTGCTGTAGTAGTAGCTGTTCTCGTCTGGCTATTACAACGAAGCTACAAGAGCTACAGGAACTACACAAAATTTTTGGTCTGTATGCTCATGAGTTCGCTTCTGATGAAGAAGTCTCGTTACGGTATGGCGGTATGGTGGTATGTCAGTATGGGCTAAGTAGTTATACTAACATTCCATTCGTTATTGTTACGTGGCCACACATGGGTCTGCTGAAGTGGCGTCAAGTCAGGCTTGCAAGCGGCATGAACTTGGAATTGCGCACATGGGTTTTAGCATAACAGATTTTATCGGCTCTCTTGTCGTCCTCGACTTACCGTGGTTCATCATCACAACGACAGCAGTGAGAATCTGGGCTCGTTCTCATGCACTTGTACTTGCTCTCATTTCTTGTGGTAATTTTCGGACTTGCCATCGCAGTCTGCCGCACTGCCAAGCGTAAGATATGTTTCTTTTGGTCTGTCAAATATGCTTGTGGGTAGTGCTCCGTTGACTTACTTAACTCTGCCGCGAAGCCCACAGAGTTCACAAGATCGACAAAGCCACCTCGCTCATAAGCGTTCAGGAAGAACTGAATGTTTTCTTACCAGTCGCCAATTATATGCATCAGACCCTTGACCTTTTGCTGCGCGCTGAATAGTTATGAGGCTGGCGTGTGGCGCTTCGCTTAACATCCTTTATCTTTTCTGCCTGCAGCTATGTCATAACCTAGGAGTCCAAACAGTAACGCGAGTACGAACAGGCGCATGAGAAAACATAGCCAAGCCGAGTCTCTCAGATAAATCAGATTCTCTCTAACTCTTGATCTGTCCTCTTCTCCACCACAATATATTGAAGGACACATGGTCCTCGTCTATTAGCATCGAGCTACCAGTGAACCAGATTATTCTCGTATATCGGTTTAGTTTTGCTAACCATTTTATTCTCATCATATCATGTGGATGCCAAGCAGGCAGATGCGGTCAGAATAGTTAATGACGGTCCTGTGTGGCTGTGACATGAACGTGGCTAGTTGATGTGGCAAAATTCTTTCAGCTCCTTATAGTATGTGCGGCTCGGGACCTGAAACCTCTTGTTTAGCGTCATGCCACCACCTGCTGGAAGGCGAGATCTAGCCAATGAAAAAGATATACCGAGACATCATCCCGCTTATTGCGTGTTCAAAGATCGGCATGGCACGACAGGTGAAGCAGAAAGCAGTAATAGTATAGATTCGCTCTTCGCTTGATGTCGACGACCCTATATTTAGTTTAGTTCGCCCAAGATGGTCGGTGCGATGGCAAATAAAAGTTCCAGGTTCTTACTATATTATAGGGAGATGATGATCAGCTTGAGAGGCCGAAGCCTCAGCCATGGAATCTCAAGCGAGTGTCAATGTACGAAATGACCTACCGAGTCGCTCTGACACGGAGGCAATCCTTCCCTTCTCCAGAACTCAGGATGGTGGAAATTTGACTTCAAGTTGTAAGAGAAGTCGACTCAAGCCTGCCATCCGACGGAAACGACTACTTCCATGGCAGGAATTGTTACTGCACATTCTCAGCATCTTCAGCGCCATTGCCCTTCTTACGCTGTGCAGCAGAAACACATACTTCTCAGACTTTGGTCGGCCTTCTCTGAACACAATACTGAACTCATTACAATTTGCTGCTAAGGACATGAATTGATCCTTGGAGCGTCCCTAACTGCCACAGTGCTCTATCATCTTCGTTACGAGCTTTGTGTTGCAGAAGGTTTACCTCTGGGCTTTATAAGCTGTGCCTTCCAGTTGTCTAAAACAGACCAGCTGTTGTCACAAGACTTCTGGGCTACGAGTTTGGCACAGGGTGGAACGAAAACCAAATCTAGATCTTCATGGTTTGGTGTGATTGTCTTACTGGCCACCATTTCCACAGCGCTCTTAGCTCCCTGTTCAGCAATTTTGCTCATTCCTGATCTAGATTGGTGGCCTGTACCTGATCCCTTCGCCGGCCATGGCGGTATCATGTACTTCAACCGATCCTATGACAGCCTCTGGCCTAGCCGGATCAACTCATCTATGGTTGCTGGTCTACAAGAGTGCCTTGACTTCGGTCCTTTGGGTGTTGCACTCCCTCCCAGATGTCCATTCAATATGATGCCTGAAATATCCCAATGGTTGATTAACAACTACAATCGAGGTTCAGCGCCCAATTTAACGAAATCTGCTGATCTAGGCGTCATAAGGTACCTGACATCAAGCCATGAAGATACTGCAGAACATGCAAACAACACCGTGCAAGGTTACTCTATCGGTTCAACTGCTACGACCTACCTTGCGCGGTGCCTCGATTGTATATGGCTGTACGCCGAGAAGCAGAAGTTTAATATGATCAAACCGGCAAGACCTCTCATCTCCCTGTCATCTTCCAACGATAAATATCCTCTCCGGAGGCCCCTGGTTCAAGTTCAATGTGGCTTTCCATATGACATAACCCATACAGACACTATCAAAGTTACGTTCCCTACGGATCAACTTCACAACAAGTCTGGACGTGTATTTGAGGCACTTAACTTGTCAAGTACAGTGAACACTAGTGTGTTTCGAAACATTCCATCGGGTCCTATTTTTCAATGGGTTGACTTCTCGGAAACAACGAATCGACCGCTCTGGGGCGCTCTTGTTGGGATGAAATTCTTTAGTCCTCGACTTATGTACGGATCATCTTTTACAGGCGCTGAGGCATATGGACTAATGCCATGCACTATCGAGTCACACTGGATTCCAACGAAGATGGGCCAGGATATTTTGTTTGGCGGCTCTCTGGTATTGGACAATGCTAATCCAATAGAAGTCGTCCGGGATGCTAAGCTTATGGCAAATGCACTTGACTTATACATTGATCGGTCCTACTTGGATGCTGTGAATACACCAGTCCATGATCGCAATCCTCCCTTAGGGGTTATCGCCTGGGAACTTAACTGGCTTTCTGCCAAGCCAGGCAATGGATTCGATGGCTTATGGAAGGAGCGATGGCCTTGGATTGTGGCAACTGTGCTTTCTCTACAACTAACGGATGCCTTGTCGCGGTACGCGGACTGGGAACCGCTGTATTACTGGGACGTACCGACCGACTTGCCCATCAATGAATCTTATGTTGTGGATCTCCGATACATATACTCCAGTAGAGTATACAACTACGCTCTCCCTAAACAGTACGGATACGATTTTGCAAACCACATCCGAGGGAGCCCTGAACTGTACACGGAGGTAAAGTGGACGGTTGAACGGTTTGGATACGCCTGGGGCTTCAGGAGGGCCACTAAATATCTTGCCGCAATCGTCATCATCTCCCATGCAATTTTGGTCCTACTACACACAAGCTTTGTTGTTGGTCGGCGATGGCGCTGTGACAACTGGACCAGCCTGACAGAGCTGCTTGTCCTAGCTATGCAGTCTCCCCGCTCGAAGCTCCTGGAAAGATCCACGGCTTGCACTTCGAAGCACTCAAAATTCACAAGCAATGTTCAGATCCTGGAGGACATTGGCGAGGGGGAACGTGTGGTATTGGAGGTTAGTGCAGAAAACCTTCCGCTGAGAACACCAGACGCTTCAAATCAGGAAGAAGACGAATTCGGCAGAGGAGGCACCGACGCCAGGAAGCTGAAGGTCGAGAAGAAGTACCTGTAACCATCACCGCTTAGACTGTACGAGGGATTTTCAGACCTGTAATTGACTGCTTGGACTTAGCTGGTATAAGTCCTGTAAAATTGGAGGAACCAAAGAGACTTAGATATAATATTATTCAGAGTTATAAAAGTTCAATCACGAGACTCCATTATTGTCAACTAGCGTTTGTCTCTGTTTTGCAACTTCTAGAAAGCACCCCTGGTTGACTAATCGAGGCTAGTGGTTGTGAAACCTCCAGGGTCCCGGCAGACTAGCCACGGATCAACCATACGTAATGCAGGATGATCTGGACCGAGTCGGAAGTTATGCTTGGAATGAGAGATGACTTTCCAGCTTTATGGTTACGAGCAATCTGGACGGAAGTGCCCAGTTTACCCCTTGCATTCAAATGGATGTCGATATGTAACCAAGCAGCAAACATGGACTACTGCTTCCTGGGAATTTGCGGTTCGTAAGATGTGTATCAATATTATTCGGTTACTGCTGCAATCTCGCACCTAGCAGTGTTCACATGTTTTGAGTAGACACTCAATCTTGCAATATCTTTTCTCAATCCAGACTTGGACTCTCCCATATATTCGCTCTGCTCCTCCTCCACACCTTCAAATGCACATCGAATTCGTAGGACCACCGACCCTTGAACTCATCGTGCGTCAAACTTCCTCCTTCCTCTGTCTCCTCTTCGTCCTCGCTGACCACCTCCGGCCTCCTGTTCCCACTGCCGTAACTACTCGTGATGCCCAGGCCGTGTCTTCGTCTCGAACGTGCAGTCTGCCGAGCACGCAAGGGCGTAATCTACACAACAAAAGAAACACGTCAATCATAACGCTCCAATCAAAGCAAAAAGCAAACTCATCTTGCGACAGAACGCACCACCTTTTCAGTCTGGCTCCTCTGCAGCGCCCCAAACGGTCGTCCCAAGTTCTCTTTCTCTTTCTCCAACCCCTGCTCATGCTCCACCACAAGCCTCCTCACCCGCTCAATCCTTTCCACTGCCTTCTCCAACCTCTCGAGCCTGTGTCTCTTGTCTCCATCTCTTGTCTCTAACAGCTGCACCCTTTCCTCAAGTTTCGCTCTCGCCTTCCTCTCCGTCGCAACCATCTCATTTGCCTGTCCGAATAATTGTGCTGTCAACTCCTCAAGTTCACTCTGTGCATTCTGCAGGTTATTCTCCGCTTTCCGTCGCATTTCCCGTTCCGTCTCTAGAGTTGTTTGCAGACCGATGAGCGTTAGAGACTGTGCCTTTGGGCCTGGATCGGTAGCAAAGGGTGGTGGAGATGGTGCTTCCATGTATTCTTGCGCCGGGGTTGTGAGATTTGGCGTGGACTGGTTTGCGGACATGTGTGACATGCCGACACTGAGTGGTGGGACGGCAGGGATTGTGTTGTCTGGCAGACTACCATGCTTGCGGCCTGTTAACAGCGAGCCGAGACTCGAGAGGCGAGACATTGACTGTCTGTTGACCAAGTTCCTACTGCTGAGACTGTCTTTTTCTGGCGGCGGCGGTGAAAGTGAGGCCTCTTTCGGAGAAGAACTGTTGAGCGGTGCCACGGACATGCTCGACTGCCTCTCTTTCTGCAACTTTGTACACTGGGCTCGTAGGTTCCGAATCTCATCTTCGTAGTCTGCTAATTTGTCCGCTGTCGCTGATGCTTTCGAGTTGAGGAGTCGTACTTGCGTTTCCAAGTCTGTGATTCGAGCTTGGGCTTCGGAGGCTTCTTGAGACGGGGACGGGAGAGGATAGCCGCAGGAGTGGCAGGCAGCAGGCTCTGCCATTTTGGATCGAACAGTGTCTTGTTAAGAGAGAAAAGAGGATTTAAAGACAGGTGATTCGGTAGGCTGTGAGGTAATGGTGTTGTAGATTCGTGGATGGAAGGCTTGAAACAAAAGAAAACGTAGGAGCACAGCTACACTACGTGAGGAATGTAGAGAAGCAATCGAATGTTGCTGCTCGTGCAAGTCGGGAATGCAATGATTGTGCACGACAACAATCTAGCTTCGTGACGTTGAGTTGTACCTGTCGATCACAAACAGGATGATCTTTCAGGAGCCACAAAGTTTTTTCAATAGTTCCCCTTCGTATGGAGATGTGAAACATGGAACCCTTCCGTAAGCGAAGTGGGCTGGGTATGGAGTGCGTGCTCCTCCTTTTCCACGTTATGACCTTTTCCAGAACGGGCAGAACTTGGGAAGTTCATATCAGCTAGAAAGGAGAGATCTCCTGGGCTGAAACGTTTTGTTATTATGTAAAAGTGCATGGCACGAGATTGTAAGCGCCGTGCATTCCATGTCCGTTGTGCAGGTGACGGGTCAGAAATAAAACATCTTGATTAGAGCACGGGTCCCAGCTTGACCCAAGCGCGGTTAAAGCTAATTCGAGCCTCACGCTATCACATGATACAAGATTTGGTAGCGCTACAGCATTAACCAAGGTAACAGTGATGTACAGAGGATTGTGAGAAAACGGTCTCGAGCAGGAATGAGGTCATTGCAACACCTCATGCAAGGCACCATGAGGGTCATGTGAAACAGCTCGAGCAAGTAGATCGATCGAGCAAACTTGACGGCTGTAAGGACTGTCCCGAGAGGAAGTGTGGAAGGATGGAGACTGGAGAAAAACATACAGCATTCCGATGTGGATTATCTATGCGACAGTTGTGGTCGTCAATTCCTCCGCTCCTAAGATCTAGAGCTAAACTGTCTACTGTGCTTGTTGGGCGTACCACAACATTCGATTTCCACATCGAAGGTTTGGCAACCACGTCTTCTTCACCCTAGGGGTGGAATTTTGGTTATCCTCTGGTAACATCTGCCTGTGACATGTAACGACAACATCCGCACCACGCCCGTGAAAAGTCAAAGATCTGCAAAACAAGCATCTGAAAGTACATCCCGAAAATTCATTAGAAAAATGTCTGTAAGAATGGTATAGCGGCTCTGTAAAGTTGTCAGCAAAGCTCAAAGGAACAAGTGGTGAATACACTTACGCAACAGCCAAAGACGCAGCAACTCCGAATACTGCCCTCGTTCTCACCCTTTCTCGCTTATATTTCTCTTCCAGTACTTTCGCTCGCTTGACCGGCTGCATCGGCAGTTCCGCATCGATGTCGGTTGGCTCGACTTCTTCGATTCTCCTCTTTCTTGCGATTTTCGGTGAACCCTCGAGTGCTTTAGCTTCCTCGACCATTTGCCTGGCTTTCTCAAGCATGGCTTCTGTGTCTTCTGGCAACGGGAGTTCTGGAAGACCAACCGGCATTTCAACGGTAACGTTCGTGTGTGTAATCTCGGTGTCGCCATTGACTTCCACTTCCTGGTCGACCTCGACGCGTACTGTTGATTCTTCTTCGTGCGTTGCTGGTTCAGCATCAGCTTCCGCGATGTCGTGGGCCTCCGAAGCATCTACGGAGGCATCGTCATCAACATCGTTTGTCACAGACTCCGGTGCTGGCGTAACATCCGCCACCGAGGCAGCATCGTCAAGCGCTGACTGCAAACTCGCGCTTGCAGCATTCGCATGCGCAATATTTGCTTCCTTCTCCTTCTTCGTCTGCCGTTTCCTGGGAGAGGCCTTAACTCTTCCAGAAGGGGTGCCTTTGCCCGGTGATGATGAACGGGCGCCTCGCCCTCTTGAACCTTTACTTACTGTAGCCGGCGGTGACAGCTTGATATCCTTCATCTGTATCGGTTTTTCGAATTTGGGCGGCGCAGCGATGTTCTTGCGCGCGCTCGTCGGGCTCGGCGAGATCTCTTCAGGATCTAGGAGCGCACTGATCCAGTGTGTGAGGCCGTACTCTTCTGCCAATTCCAGTGCTGCAGGTCGTGAGTTTTTATCCTTTCCAACCATGGCATTTGTGCTTACCGGCTTCCGGCGTAATCCAGACATTGCCTGCAACCTCATCCTGACTCGTGCTGTCTAAAGTCTTCAGATAATCGCGCTCAGCTCGTTCTTCTGCATGCAGGGCCCAAGGAAAAGCGATCTTGAACATGCCCGTCGCGCTGACATAACCATCTTTGCTTCGTCGCTGCACTCGTATTAGCCTTGTCGAGGTGGTAATGTTCTGTCGCATACCATCAAAAAATAGGTCTGAGGATGTGGCTGTCCGGCTTGCGGTGCAAAAATCTCTGAACCTGCCAGATCCTCGGGCAGCGGCGCGCGAAGATGCGCATACTCGACCGGCCCCAGATTCTCGGATTTCGTGGCATTCGAGGTGTTCATCTGTCCAGGCTTGACTGATAGCTTTGTACGGCCCAGCCGTCTGCGCTCGAGGAGCTCTTCATCTGGTCACGTTAGCTATTGTTGAATGCGCGTTCATGCGACCTTACGTGATGGCGCGACATCGACAGGCAGAAGAGGGTTCCGTCTCTCGGGCAGTGTTCGCGACATGGTTGTATAACTGTGATGATGTTGCGCGGTGTCGCAAAGACAAATGGAAATAGGAACAGGAAGTTGTGCGAAAGATTGTGCGGCACGAGATGCGCTTTGCGACGAGTTGGACTGAGCAAGGATGAGCTGGAAGATAAGCTCAAAACTCGGATTGGTTGATAATTTGACGAGGAGAAAACGCTGAGAGAAGTCGAACTCGACGAAGGTACACGGAATGCGCGTCGAGGAACTGGAGCCGCGGAGGAAGTGCCTGCAGGCCAGAGGAAGGTGCAGGGGAACGGGATGCGCAGAACATGGAGAGGAGTGTTGAAGCTTCCCAAGCTAAACGGGAGGCTGGTCCACATTAAGAATGGCTGGAGGCATCACCACGCATCACCCGTTTATCACTCGTCATGACAGCAAACACGGAGTGCAATTGCGCTTCGGCACGGCAGAGCAAGACTTTACTCACTTTGGGTACCTCTACATATTCGTATCGAAGTCATTGTTGATGCCTTTATATGAAGCATTTACGTTGACTTCGCTTTCTCATCCTGAATCAAAAGTTCCTCGGACGCGCATCTCGGTCGTGCTCCCAGGCCGGGCAGCGGCAACTTGAAGGAGACGTGAATGCAATCTTCGCAAGTACATGTACATGTTGATAGTGAGAGTACCACGATTTGAAATTCTTGAGGCGCCCTCTCCTGACCGGTGACCGTGGTGCGAACAACCTCGACGCGTCTTCTGTGTTTTGGTGCGAGCTGAACTGTGAAGCTCTTGGCACCATCCTGCCCCGCTGCTTGATCTCAGCCTGTGACCGCTTTCTTTGTTTGCATCAGCCCCTCCACTATTGTTCTCGTAATCGAAAGCGACGACGTCTAAACACCTTAGAACCACGACACAGCTATTTAGAATAACTTCCACCCTTACAGGTTACGAAGCGCTCTAAATCCACCATGGCCGACGATCTCCAAGCAGACCACACTCCCGGCTTCAAAGTTGGTGAAAAGAAGACAATGGAAGAATACCAGCAACTAGGTAGGTTCGAGGAACGCAAGTGAAAAACTGGTATTGGGCGTCTGATGAATAGGAGGAAGATGCACGTGCAGTTTGCTTTATAACTTATGTCATCGGGGTCCTCCTTCTCATCGTGCAACTCAGTCAACAATGGTCACAAGCGTACACGGGAGGCCATATCATGCTGCTTTCATAACCCGTCTGATCATCACTAACATGGCGCTCTACAGACCAAGATGACGATGCTATGAACAGATGGAAGAAGTCCCTGGGCCTTGGCACTGGTGAATCCATTTCAGATCCCAATGATCCTCGGAAGTGCATCATCAAAGCTCTCACACTCGTGAATATTCCTCACCATTCTGCATCTTCTCTCACTAACCATTTCTAGCACGTTGAGGGCCGACCCGACATTGTCATCGATGTCTCAGCTCCGGGCGCCGTCGAATCCCTTAAGGATAAGCCGTTCATCATCAAAGAAGGCAGCACATACCAGATGAAGGCCACATTCGTTGTCCAACACGAGGTGCTCTCTGGCCTCAAGTATGTTCAGCAGGTCAAGCGAAAAGGTATTCCCGTCGGCAAGGACCAGGAGATGATCGGCTCCTTTCCGCCGAACACCACTGATAAACCGGTACACGAGAAGGCGTTCGCTCCCGAAGAAGCTCCATCTGGTATGCTGGTGCGAGGTCGATATGACGCTGTTTCTAAATTTTTGGATGATGACAAGGTGGCGCATCTCACTTTCCAGTGGTCTTTCGAGATTGTGAAGGATTGGCCGAAGAAATGATTTGCGAGTGCCCCGTCAGATGTTGAAGGCATGATTGCGCTGGTTGGAGTGTGTTCTGAGCTTTGCATGGCAATTGACCTCGGTTGGTCGTCCTTCACAAGAAGTAGTCGGCGATTGGATTGTTTCCATCTTTCCCTTGTTGTTGTTGCTGTTGTAGTTGCTGCTGTTCGCGATGGACATCATTTTCAGGCGCAGCATCAAAGACATTCCAATGTCGATCTCCAGCATCGCTGACTTCCAGCACGCTCGCCAGATTGCCACATCGGTAACAATAGTTAGGCGCACTCCATACAGTACTCAATCGATCATCGTACAAGACCTGGTAGCCTTCTTGGCACAGCTGGTGTGCTCGGAGTATATGAGACATGCTGTTGACTCCTAAGAACTTCTTGACCACGTCACCGCCAAAGGTGTATCCTGCTCCTCGTGGTGACAAGGAAAATTCATCTCTTTCTGGGTCTGGATCAGACCATACTAGATCTGCCATAGGTCCTTCATGCGGAATCTCTCGGAATCTGTCGATGATCTTGATCTGATCGATTGAATGTATGCTCGGCGACAGCCCTCCGTGAACACAAAAGATCTGGTCGTTGATGACGACACTCAAGGTCAGAAAATCAAACATGTCGGTGAAGTAATGCCACACGTTGGCATTACCATATTTCCGTGCGCATTCGGTGTAGAAGCCGTATGACTGGGTGACGCCGCGGGACTCATGATTGCCCCGGATCAGATGAACGCGGTGAGGGTATCTCAATTTTAGACAGACAAGCAGGGAAATGGTCTCGACGCTAAAGAGGCCTCGGTCGACATAGTCTCCTGTGAGCAAAGCCCGTTAGCCTGGCTCCCTCCAACGGTAGTATCGCACTGGTGGCCCTCGAAGTTGTTATGACATACCTAGGAAGAGGTAGTTGGTATCAGGACAGAACCCTCCAATCCGAAATATCTCTAACATATCAAAGAATTGGCCATGAATGTCGCCAACTACAGTGACGGGTGCGGAGATGTGGACGACATTGCTCTCTTTCATGAGCAATTCTTTTGCTTTGGCGCATATTGCTTCGATCAGTGGTTCAGCGAGGAGCTGCTTTCTGTAAAGTTGTTCGATACATTGGTCGAGGTCGATACTCGCTGTGATGTGTTAGAAGAACATCGACGGCAGTATAAAGACGTACACGGTAGACCAGGCATAGCAGCGCAGTGGACGTAACAAAATCATGTACGAGTAGCGGAAGAGAAGCTTTCAAACATGAAACTGGGATAAATGCAGATACAGCGCCTGCGACATCATGAGGCCGTATACACAATGTTCGACATGCTCAGCGTTCGCGACAGAACTCGTCAGACTTTCGAAGATTACGCGAATGGTCGCACCATGGTGGCGGCAACAAGTCAGTGAAGAGGCGTTCTTGCACGAGACCCCATTATCATTGCAGTTGCACTTTTGGCCCGATCTCGCAGGCTGCCGCAGTTGTAGCCAAAAGGGGTATGGTCCAACTCAACGAGTCAACAAGAGCGACAAGTAACAGGAGACCTTCTGATCACGGATCCATACTTTTGATATCTACACGTGTTTACTGTGTCCCGCTTGTCTGTATGCTATCTATCACCCAAACTTCTCTCATTTTAGCAACTTTGTGGGTATCGTCAATCGCATTTCTCTCCATATCGTTAATCAAGCTTGTGCCGGCCCTATGTATCTTGCATGGCGATCTTGCCATCCGCCTTCATTTTCTCTAGCCGATCAAGTAGAGCTTTCGGCGGTTGTTGTCGGTAACCCTCAGGGTTGTTCTCCGTCCACCTCCACAGGTCAGCACAAGCATCTTCCATTGTTCTCGTAGCCTTCCATCCAAGCTCCGTATTCGCCCTAGTCGGATTGCTGGTCAGATCGAGCACATCACCTGGTCTTCGCTCAACAACCTGGTACGGAAGATCTCTACCAACGGCTTTGCTGAATGCCTTGATTATATCAAACACAGTGCTTCCTCGGCCAGTGCCCAGGTTCCACGCTCGCACGCCAGGATGATGCGATCGCAGGTAGTTCAATGACGCCAGGTGACCCTGTGCGAGGTCCAGGATGTGGATGTAATCTCGGATTGCTGTTCCGTCATGAGACTTGTAGTCATCGCCAAAGACAAGAAGCTTCTCTCGCTTGCCCGTAGCGACTTGCGCTAGGAGTGGAAGAAGGTTGTAGGGAACTCCTGCTGGATCTTCACCCATGATGCCACTTGGGTGGGAGCCACAAGGATTGAAGTATCTCAGCAGAGCTGCATTCCATTTGGCTGCGTCTTCTGATTTGCCGGCCTTGTTTGCCTTTGCTCTTTCTGCGGCGATGTGGTCTGTGATCATGAGCTCGGATGCGAATTTGGTGTTGCCATACGGGTTCGTGGGCCCAAGCGGACATTCTTCAGGGATCGGGATCATATTCGGGAATCGTGTGGCGTCTCCATAGACCGTTGCGGAGGAAGAGTAGACGATGTTCGTCACTCCGTGTTTCTTGGCTGCCGTGAGCAAAGCAAGTGTGCCCTGTACATTGACTCGGTAGTAGTCGAGTGGAATTTCGCCAGACTCTCCTACTGCTTTCAGAGCAGCGAAATGAATGACGCTGTCAATAGCGGGGTGCTTCGAAAACACATCTTCCAAAGCTTTCTGATCTACCATGTCAACATTGTAGAAAGCTGGTCTCTTGCCGCAGATGAGCTCGATTCTGTTCAGTGCTTCTGGAGAGGCATTGTAAAGGTTGTCGACAATGATGACTTCATAGTCGGCTTCAAGGAGGGCAAGTGTTGTAAAGGAACCGATGTAGCCAGCACCACTGTCTCTTGATGAGCTCGTCTGGGCTGGAACATGAATAATAAGCTTACCCTGTAATCAAACAAGATCCCACCACCATATTGTGCGCGTTGAGATTGTCAAAGATGAAAGCCTAAGGAAGACCTTGGCGATAAAAATGAAACTGATTTCAGCTTCTACAGTTCGATCAGAGCTTGATATTGAGCGGTGAGAGGTCAGCTGTCGAAGAACGGACAGCCAAAGTAGTCTTGAATTTTATGTTAATATGTAACTCAACCAGTTGAAGCCAACCCCACCAAAAGAATTTTGGATCGTCATTGCACTCGAGGGGACTTTGGAGACCCCACCTCGCGTGATGTGCCTGCAGCATTGGCAATGAACTGCAGCCAGGCAGGAACCCTAGCGTCGGTAAACCCTGGAGTCCACCGAAACTTTAGCCCGAAGAGCCAATCTTTCCGCCCACAGGCACTGAGTGTGTAAACTTTTTTTTTCCGAGACATCAAATACATTTTCCGACCGCAACAACACTTTGCGGCATACCTCAATCTCGCCCTAAAGATTCAACAACTTCAAGCTGAAGGTTGATTGAGGCCCTTAAGCTCATCCTAAACCCTGCAAACATGTCTGAACCTTTCGCAAAAAGGCGCAAGCTCACAAACGATGGTGGCGCTCAGATAACTGATCCACGATTCGCTAACATACAATCCGATCCAAGATACCGACTGCCAAGCAAGAAGCAAAAAATCAAGCTCGACAAGCGCTTCACAAAAAAGTTCCGCGATGAAGACTTCACGAGGCGAGCCAAGGTCGACAGGTATGGACGACCTATTGAAAACGATGCTGAGCAGAGGCGGTTGAAGGAAAAGTTTGATCTGGAAGATGAGGACGAAGAGAGCGATGAAGCAGACGATGACGATGAGGTACAACAGGAACTTGCAAGAGTTGAGAAAAGGCATGATCCGCTAAGAGAGGGAAAGGATGTAAGCTCGTCTGAGGACGACACTTCTACAGATGAGGATAGTGAGAGTGAGGATGAGGCTGTCGAGGATATTGGTCCTGCAGTACAAAAGGAAGATGTACCCCTGGGCGACGTCTCGACGAGGATTGCCGTTGTCAATCTGGACTGGGACAATATACGAGCTGAAGATCTGATAGCTGTCTTCTCGAGCTTCTTGCCTTCTGGTGGACGCATCTTGAAGGTGGCAGTCTATCCCAGCGAATTTGGCAAAGAAAGAATGGAGCGGGAAGAAATGGAAGGCCCACCAAAAGAGATCTTCACAGCTCAACGGTTGGAGCAGGATGACGAGAGCGGATCAGAATCAGATGATGAAGAGGAAGACGAGGAGGAAATTAAAGCTTCAATCATCAAGCCCGATGATGGCTCAGAATTCGACACCCAAGCCCTACGACAATACCAGCTTGAACGCCTCCGCTACTTCTATGCCGTCCTGACCTTTTCGTCTAAGGATGTCGCAAAACATATCTACGACGCAGTAGACGGTACAGAGTACCTCTCAACAGCAAATTTCTTCGACCTGCGCTTCATTCCAGAGGATATGGATTTCACAGACGACAAGCCACGAGATGAGTGTGACAGATTGCCCGTCGGATATCAACCAAATAACTTCGTTACCGATGCGCTGCAGCACAGCAAAGTCAAACTGACCTGGGACGCCGAAGACAGCAGTCGCAAAGAAGCAGTCGCCCGCGCTTTCAAAGGCGGCCAAAAGGAGATTGATGAAAATGACCTCAAGGCGTATCTTGGCTCCGATACATCAGACGATGAGGACAACCAGGATCAGGAAATGAATGATGTGGACGGAGTACCTGTCGCAACAGCAACACAATCTAGAAAAGAAGCCGAGCGCCAGAAAATGCGAACTCTTTTCGGTCTCTCAGCAGAACCAGCTAAAAAATCGCAGTCGAAGGCTGGCCCAGTAGGAAATATCCAAGTCACCTTCTCCTCTGGTCTCTCTGGTACAGTAGACGAGGACAAAAAGCGCTCAGTCTTTGAAAACAGTCCTGAGCCTAATGAAACCACGGTCGACAAGTATGTCCGCAAAGAAAAAGAGCGGAAACAAAAGCGAAAGGAGAAGATGAAAGCTGCACGATCCGGCACGATTGATACTGAAGCTGATGGCAATGAAGATGATACAGTCGTCATGCAGGCTGATGTTGAAGATGCAGGGAACCTCGGCTTCGATGACCCCTTCTTCGCTGAGTCGCTAAATGACACTAAAGCAACGAGCAAGGTTCGCAAAGAACAGCGTCTTAAGAAGCGTCAGGAACGGGAAGCTGAGGAGGCCGCATCAGCGAAACAGCGTGCTGAGCTGGAGTTATTGATGGCAGATGACGACAACGACAGCGCACAAAAGACTGGGGTGGCCGGGAAAGGTCGTGTCGTGCATCATTTCGACATGAATGAAATTGAAAAAGCGGAGAAGGCCAAGGGCAAAAAGAACAAGTTCAAGAGCAAGAAGGACAGAAAAGCTGAAGCCCAGCCGGCGGTAGAGGACGACTTCAAGATGCAAACAAATGACCCGCGGTTGGCCAAATTGTTCGAAAGTCATGAGTTTGCTATCGATCCTACCAACTCGCAGTTGAGGCAGACAAAGGCGATGAAGGAGGTCATGGAGGAAAGCAGAAGACGGAAGCAGCAGGAAGGTAAAGAGAGGCAGCGTGGTAGCGAGAGACAAGTTGAGAAGGTTAAAAAGAGCAAAAGAGATGCTGCTGCCAGCAACGGAGTTAGCGAGGTTAGAGATTTGGTTGCGAAGATTAAGCGGAAATCGACGTAAGATAAATGCTGCGATTTGGTTACACTTGAGCCGTGTCAGGGGAAAGGAATGAACGTCTACTATCCTTGAGCCTCGCTAGTCAAACCACACAGGGTTGTGAAAGCGATCAGCCTTCCGTGGAACTTAGATAATGGCATATCGATCGGTTCGACATCAAAGATCTCGGTATTTCATGCTATAACCTTGAGAGCCTCTCGGCGTGTTTCTCAAGTCTAGACCCACGTACACTTTGAAAGAAGCGCCTTGCAATGCCACCTAAGTTGACTGAAGATCGAAATGATCCGCAACAAGACCCAATTACGTCTTAAAGTATTGGCCCGTGTAAGCAGTGTCCCATGGGTCATTCTCTGGGTTCGCTTTCCAACTTTTGAAGTCGGTCTCCGGTATATCTGCGAAACCGACGGATGAAATAGCTCCGAAAGGCGAGTAGGCGAACGCTGTCACGACGTTATCCAAGAAGATGCCCCCAAGTACCCAGTAGTCCATGTACTCATCATCTTTTGGTAGCCCGGGCTTCTGAACGAGCGTGCTTATGACGATACCTGAAGGATCCTCCCGCAAGAATAAATCATCCTGGTTCAAAGCTAAGCTTCTCCCCTGCTTACCTCCAAGGTGGAATGAGACATTCTTCAGTTTGTCCTTGGCTACCTTGAAGAATTCCGGCCTTTCATGCTTGGTTCCCTCCAACATTTTGACTATTTCGTCGAAGTCTTTGGCTGGTGGGAGAATGAAGGACGTTCCGGTGTCGATGAGAGCAGTCCGCCGCCGGGCGGGGAGGGGGATATCATTGATACGTACTTCGTCAAGCTCGACTATCCATTTATCCCTGACAAGATTGGGACACCATGCAATCTGTCCGGAGAAGAAATCCCTGGGCAGCTCACCAACTGCTAAAACTCCTCTGCCTGTCCTTGCACCCGTCTTCTCGAGATCGGCAGCGACTGCAGGATGGACCTTAGGGCCAATAAGAGTACAGACTGGCCGAAATATCTGACCCTCCAAACATTGTATCAGATTCGCACGGTCGCTCAAAACCTCTTGGTTTTTGAACTCCGCCGGAGGGGAGGGGCTGAGTCCAAGAATACCCTGCGCTAAATGCTTCGATGATTCCGACGTAAGAGCTCTGCCTGCTGCACCGCCAAAACGAAATTTTTTGACACTGAGGCTGCCAAGAGAGACGGTATCGACGCAAGGTTTGTAGGTTATAGTGTCTTTGCCGTACACGATTGACTTTGACACGACTCGTTTCCACATCCTCCTGTGCATCTTGATAGTTACATTGCATTTCCACATGCCAGCTAGGAAGCCAAAAAATGATCATGTGCTTTGGGGTAAAGGTTATGCATTAAGAGCAAGGCAAGATACGAGCTTAGATGTTCAGCTTGGTGGCTTCTTCCTATAATGGTCGTACGATGTCGAGCCTTGGCAGGGTCTGGCCTCCAACTGTCTGCATATTTTGCTTCATGGAAGCACGCCACAAACTTTAAGGCTCGTTGGGCAGAAAGACACTAATCTCTTTTTGACCCTCATATTGTGAGCTAGACAGATCATTGGTGAGTTTAACAAGTGTGGAGCTTGAAAGAAAGCCATCATGTATAACTGAGAGCTGAGAACTTGGTGTTAGAAGTACGTCGACGTCGAGACGCTATCAAGAGCAGCCATTTGCTCAAAATGGAGCAGAGCCCAGCTTGCGGCTTTTGGAGCGCTCTTTTTCACATCCACTTGCAGTTCCGATCTGGGTACTTTTCCAGCTCTCAACATGGACTCCGAGGGGGTGAATCAAGGCTACTCAGAATTTACCAAAGCTTACCAGTTGCCGGATTTTGCAACACTGAAACCAGAGCTTGACCCTAAGCGTGAGAATCTCATCAAGAAGAAAGGTGCCAAAAGTTGGGGCTGTGACAATTTGCGCGAGAATGGCAAAAGTGATGATATTCCTGGTGGTGGTCTCATGTACTTTGAAGGTGCCGAACACGAAGCGACAGCCCAAGGCTTGCTGCTCTACGACATCCATGGCAACCGCGAGGTTGACGCCTTCACGCATGAAGTGTGGGTGGTCGAACGCGATAAGTATTATGCTTTGAAGTTTGGGAGAATCATTGCCTTGGCTGGTGATCATTACAGCACGCACGATGCAGAACAGCCGAAGCCCCAACGTGCTTCCATATGCGGCTTCTACTACTACAAGGATCTAAACGACGAAGCATGCGAAAGGCGCTTTAGAAGCGCCGTTGAGTCATTGGCGTACGACTTGGATGGGTATCTTCCAGATGTTGCGAAGTTGATGGATACCGAGTGTGTTGCCTGGACAAATGTTGCCGATGGCAAAGTGACCACCGATAGTGGAGTCATGAGCGCCAAACAAATGTATCACAAACACGAATGTGGCATCCCAACAGACGCGAAGTGGTTCAAAGCCGAAGCTGCTGGAGCTGCGGGACGGCTGTTGAGCCTATACGTCTGGTTTGC
Organism: Neophaeococcomyces mojaviensis; assembly: GCA_030247915.1. NCBI lineage: Eukaryota > Fungi > Ascomycota > Eurotiomycetes > Chaetothyriales > Neophaeococcomyces > Neophaeococcomyces mojaviensis. Next base: position 245,104 of record JAPDRQ010000007.1, read on the forward strand.
TTATGTAAACTTTGATCATTTTGTAAGCCAAGTGCTCTCTAGGAAATGTGCTGGCAACTGACACATGAACAGGGAGCAGACGCTGAAAGGGCCTATGCCATCGGACATGCTACCGCAATCAAAGTAGCTCGTCAGGCAGCTAAAGCCGCCACTGACGAGCAAAAGTCGCGAGGCTTGAATGAAGCATATCTCTATGAAGCCTTTGCTTCTCATTATCTGACCGATCTATTCAGTTCTGGACATACTCGCGCTCCTCGCCGAAAATTTCACACCCCAAACATCAATATGACAGCTCTTGCCGGCATCAAGTCTCAAGCAACAGGGGTTTTCAATGGGAAAGAGGTGCCTATTTGGGACTATCATTGTCGCTACATGCATGATGATGACAGTGCCACTGGTCTTCTTGTCCGAAATGAGCAGGGCAGTCAATGGATTCAGTACGGTGATAAGCAACTCCTCGAACCCGGCAACATCGTCAATCGAGCACGAGTTACTCAGTGTTTGCAGGCTTCCGTCGATGAGCTCTGGAAGCTTGGTTTTGCGTATGAAGGGGCTGTTGTTGATCCTTTGCCGAAGGCCTCTGAGTTTGCAGCAATGAAGCTTACGCCGAAGCCCATGTTATCATACAATGATCCTAGTGGCGGCTGGACCAAGGCTTGGGGTGGCTATGATCAACATAACCCGGCGCCACTATGGAGGGCAGAAAGTGCAAAAGAGCCGGAGACCGACAAGTGGACATTCCGTAAAAATCTAGATGATCACTCGAAGTTTGAGCGTCAAATTGGAAGCCCAAAAGGGGAAACAAAGCTGTTAATCAACGTGGTTGCCACTCCTGAGAGCGAAAAAATCCGGGATGCCGCCTTCCGCCAAGAAGGTCAATTTATGGAAAGTACAATATTCCCTTACCTTGACACGGGTGGGTTTTTGCAGGTGCAGGAACTGATGGTAGATGGAAGAGTCAAGCGTTCACTCAACATATGGGGTCCTGCTGATGTCAAGTTCCGTGACAACCAGAATCCCTGCTTCACCATCCGGAATAGAGTCATTGACTTCGACACAAGTACACAGAGCTATGACCCAAAGTCTCTTCATTGGGAAAGCTGGTATGATGGCAAATCGACGACCATGTTCCACTTCCACAGAAGCAATGATGGCAAAGGGGATATTGTCGTAGCTGCCTACTCGGTTGAGGATCCCGCAGCACAACCAGCTAGTCAGTGCATCGATTTCAAACCTGAGGAGTCTTGGCAGTTCAGTGTCAAGTCTTCTGGTATTTCTGAGTCCAGTCTAGCGTCTGGCCCGTTCTCGGGTACGCGCTTCATGTTAGGTAACCTCTTACAGGACAATACCCCGAGCTCACCAGGTGTCGCTACGCTCCTCTTTAACGAAAATGGTGGAGCACAAGTTTGCTATGGCGCGATCCGTGATGGAAAGTATTCAGAGCATCACGTGTTTTCTGACCTGAACCTCAAAACGGACGCTATTCACTTTCTCAAAAAGCTCAGTTGGGAATCTAATCAGCAAGACACTCTTGTGCTAGCATCAGCTAGCAGCAGCGTGGGAAAGCTCAACCTTAATCTGAGGCTCTTTACCAACAGCCCGCCTCAGGCACCGTCATCGTCCAGCGTACAAATCCCATATGATGGATCACTTGAGGACGTCTCTGTCATGGTAAGTCAAGATCCCACTGCACCTAATAAACACAACTAACGGAACAGGTTGGCTCTGCCCTGGGAAACAAAACCTCTTCAATCATCGCCATTGCAACCCCAGCCACGCGATCGAACACGATCGGCGTCATTGACCCTGCGACATCAGCACTAACAACACATACGTGTGTCACTAAATCCGCCAAAGACATTGGTGCGTTCGTCCACCACCACCTCACCGCCGTCCTTCCCACAACTGCGAAAGCAGGCGTCGACATAGTGACAGTCTCCACCTACAAAAAACAAAACAACTATTCTCTCTCATTCACATCCCACCTTGCCAACCCGGATTCCGCATCCCTCAACAAAAACCCGTTCACAAAATGCACCACAACGGATCTTCCTGACCCGCTCGCTCCTTACGCCTCCTCAGGCGCCTACTTTAGCATTGCCTGGCGCCGTGCCACAACCCAAGATGACAGCCGCTGTATAATGGAGATCTTCTCCTTCTTTGGCGTACTCGGTGTACGAATGTTCAATACCATTGACAGCGAAAAGGGACGGAGCAATCCTAGCAAATGGACGTTGGCAGGGATGATTCCGTACATGGGGCAGACGAGTATTGGAGCAGGAAGAGGGGTGCATGGGGATTGGGGCCAGGGGTTTATGGCCTGGGGCTGTGGAAAGGAGAAGGAGTTTTTGGATAGCAATGTGACTGTGGATGGTAGATTTGGGTTTAGGGTGCAGGATGCGAAGAGGGAGGTTGTGGGTGGTTGGAATGAGGGCATCAGGAAGAAGCAGCCATCTTGAGAGGACTATTGGGTAGTGACAGAAATTGCTGAAGCCATGAATCACGAAATGCGAAAATGTATAAGTTCTATCGCCATTGGCACTTTCTATTCATATTATCGACCTTGTTGGTCCGCATAATGATTCTGTATAAGCAAACAGTGCCGAATTGAAGATTATGAAAAGCAATTTGTGTCACCATGGGCTCTATTTCGACGAGTTTATTGCCCGCACAGTCCAAGGACGACATGGTAAGACTACTACATAAACTGCCGTCAGATACCTCATTAGGTGATTTTTAAGTTTCTCAAACATGAACTCCACAAATCTCTGTCTGTTCCAGCTTTCACAAAGACTTCCGCCACATTCTTTCCATTCGGTTGATTGTCAGAGGATCAATATATGCAGGTCAGTCCTTCAAGCCATGGTAGCGGAACGTAAGAACAGCGGAATGTTCAGACAGCGAAACCTTATGTTAATTGCGCAAGCTTTATGGTATTTTTGCTTGGTTTATGCACCCTGCAATTGGACGAATTGCTTGTTGCCTAGATTAAGCTTTGCAAGCATTGCATGTTCTCAATGATGTGGTTGATGTAGTACAAAAAGACGACTTGTGTAGGAGAGTCATAAGCTCTTGCGAATAGCGTTGTCACATTGCTGTTGAATCATGGCTGGAGCTCAGGCTGACCAGGCCCTAGAGGCACCTCACAAAGTCACTTGGCTTGATGAAGAATTCGAAAAATGGGTCAAAGACCTTCAAGACAAGTACCACATACCGGGCACGAGTGTGGCCGTGGTGGACAATGGTAGGGTAGAGAGTGCTGGCTATGGCCTTGCACGGCTGCCAGATGTGCCAGCAACAGCAGATACGCTCTATTGCATGGCGAGCACAACTAAAGCATTTGCAGCAGCCGTTATGGGCTTGATCCTCAAGGACGACACTAAGAACGATCTGCCTAATACAACAACCTCCAATGGCCAGACGCAAAAGATCAAGTGGACAACACCTGTCGTAAAGATTCTTGGTGAGGACTTCGACCTTGATGATTCGTTCCTTACCCAGCGCGTAACAATTGAAGATGCATTGTCACATCGCTCCGGTCTCTGCGGGCATGATTTTCATTATGGACCAGTGCTTGGAACAGGAGGGAGCGAGCATACGCAAGCCCTTCGTCATCTTGGGGCTGTCAGTGAGCATTTTCGAACAAAGTTTCAATACAGTAACATCATGTATGGGGTGGTGGGTCATATCATAGAAAAGTTAGATGGCAGCTTCGATAGTGTTGCAAGACAACGTATTTGGAAACCTTTGGGAATGAATGACACGTTCAATGGCTTCGACTCGCCTGCTATGTCAACCAATGATGGCCGTATTATGTCTCGAGGCTATTACTGGGTCGATGACGGTGGTTCCGATGAGAAGTCAGGCACGGAGAACGGTGACAAGAGGCCGAAGGAGAATGGACATTATGTTGCTGAAGGCTACTTCAATCTTGGTCCAATCATTGGGCCTGCTGGCGGCATAGTGTCATCAGTGAACGACTACAGCAAGTGGATTGCTGCCCTGCTCGAAGCATCGAAAACTCCTCATACGAAGGATGGAAAAGGGCCAGAAAGTAAGGAGAGTAGAAAAACTCCACCTGTCATATCACATGACCTTTGGAAGGACATGACAACGCCTCGTACCTTCCTACTGCCAGTATTCAGCCAGTTCCCTGACGTCAATCCGAGTCTTGAGTACGCTGACATCAACCCTCCAACATACGGGCTTGGTTGGTTCTCCGGCCCGTGGATGTTCTCAGGTCAAACTATCGTTCATCACGCCGGCGGCATACCTGGATATGGCACACACGTTTTCCTTCTCCCTAAACATAATTTTGGGATAGCAGTTGCAAGCAATAGCGCAAACACATCAAACAAGCTTGCTGAGCAGATAGGCAGAGAACTTTTAGGGCGGAAGATAGGCATTTCCAAGGACGAGCGGCGATGCCAGGGGGAGTATGCTTCGAAGAAGGACGAGTCGAAGGCAGTTAACATCGTTGATGCCAAGAATGATGAGCCTGCTGTCCAAGTATCATCGGTTGATATACCTACGGAACCAATTGTGCCCATAAGAAATGCGCCAGTTGAAGCAGCTGGCCTACCAGATTCTTTTGATCCCAAGGCTGTGGTTGGCATGTACAAGCATGAGGCATATGGCGAGTATAAAGTTTCCATTGTCTCCTCGTCGGCCTCCTTGAGCGCGGAAAATCCTTCGCTGGATGGGAATCGGATTGTACGAAAGATTTCATCCTCCGCAGAAACGAAAGATACGAAAGTTGCTGGTCTCGTACTGCAAGCGGACCCTCAAGGGGGACGCAGTTTTCAGCACACGATCATTCTACATTCACCACCAGTAGCGGCCAGGTCTGCACAGACCTTCGAGCATACATTCCTCTCACTGGAGAAACTTTGGGCTCATGGTAGTCTCAGAGACGATCCGGTACCAGGACTACCACAAGGCCATGGCAAGGATGATGATCCAAAATACCCGTTCAAACAAGAGGCGCTTTGGGGGGCGGATTACGGAACGAACATGAGCTGTGGTGCATGTTTCGAGCGTAACGATGAGGGTAAAACGAAACGCTTGGGCTTAGTACTGGGCAACACTCCATCGATGGAGGCGGCAATGAGGACAGGTGATGATAAAGATCTGCCTTTGGAGGATTTTAGAGACAAGATGATCTGGTTTGAAAAGATAGAATGATCAGTGGATCTTAGAAATGCATAGTATGACCGAGTTTTTCAGAAAGTGACACACAAATAATGATCCGACTCCGTGACACTGCACCACAAGAAAATTTGCCTGTGAGCTCCTCTTACTTGTTTACAAATTTTAATACCAGAATTGTGAGGATGTCTCCAGCGACGGCACAGGATTTGAGTCAAGTTGATTCTGTACTGCTCGACATTGGTAGGTTAGGAATTCTGAGTGCATGAGCGCAGCCCATTGAAATAACTCTTACCAGAAGGGACTATCTGCCCAATTACATTCGTGAAGGACACACTGGTAAGAGCTTGGTCTCAGCGTGAGCAGAGATAAAGTCTGGACATTTTGGCTGAGCGATGGTCGACAGTTTCCGTATGCCATCGAAGCGCTCCCTGAGGTGTTGAGCAGCAGATGGGATGATCCTGAATTCGTCCAATATCGGGATGCTTTTCCACCAGAAGCGAGGTCGTCCCCAGCAGCATTAGATGCACATGTTAAAGACCTCACGATGAGGGACGTTAAAGTTGCATATTTGAAGAACTTGCAAGGTATTTATCACCTGACTATGGCATTGTACTTAGCTGACTACGACCTTAGGATATCTCTGGCAGGCTGGCTACGAGTCCAAAGCATACAGTACGCCCTTGTTTCTCGATGTGCTCGTCTACATGCACATATGGCGACAGAATGGCATCAAATGCAGCATCTATTCCTCAGGCAGCGTCTTCGCCCAAAAGCTTCTTTTCGCACATATCAAAGATAATTCGAGTGAAGACCCAAAAGGAATTGTAGATAGAACTGATCTCATCAGCGAATGGTTCGACACCACGAATGCCGGCTCGAAGACGGAGGCAGAAAGCTATCGGAAGATAGCAGAGAAGCTTGAGAAGTCTTCGGAGAGGGTGCTATTCTTGAGCGATAGTGTAAAGGAGATCAGGGCTGCCCTGGAGGCTGGTATGAAGGCGATCGTGGTCAACCGGCCTGGAAATGCTGAGCTCGCTCAGGAGGATCGCAGTACGTTTGAGATCGTGACGACTTTTGACCAGATCAAACTCGTCTAGTGAAGCAGAAAGGCGTCGAGAGTACTCTTCAGACTTTCCAAGCTTAGCGTTTTCATTTTACGAGTCCAGAAGGCTTCTCAAGCTGATAGAATGCCACCACAACACGAAATTAACGCGCTTATCTTAGACGCGACAAGGGCTTGGCTATCAACGTCATATGAACAATCTCCAACTCGATCACAACTGCCTCCTTGTCATGCGTAGTTCACGACCGTCTTGATCCGCATTTAGGCTTCCAGTGAGAAAGTTCGCTCCTAACGCATGCTCAACGCCGTTTACGATGTCTAGCGAAGCACCAGCTCAAGCAGCCTGCACAGTCTGCAAAAAACCACAATCAGAATTGGCCAATCCGCTGAAGCGTTGTGCGAAATGTCACACCAAGTCATATTGCTCTCGAGACTGTCAGAAGGCTGACTGGCCCCGCCACAAACGCGAATGTACATCCGCAGCAGCATCTCGTCCGATAGCTTCTGGCGGTGGGTCACGCGGTTCTGCGGTGAACCCTCCAAAAGACGAAATCCTGGAGAATGCAAACCAGACCGTGGCCTATCTGAAAGCCCTATCCCACTGTCCTGAATTCAACCCCGATCTACGTTCAATGCCTTCTTCTGCCTCGGGGTTGATGTACATGGGTGACTTCGTTGGTCGCACCTTCAGAGAGTTCTGGCCACCTCTCCTACCACCGGCGAAATTTGCAGAGATGGCTTCGGATCTCGAGTCATTTTCCGGGCAAAAAAAGGAAGATCAGCTGGCGGCGTATGCGAAGAAGTTCGAAGAGATTAAGAGCAACGACCCAACTTTTGATAAGGACGCATGGCCTGAATTTCAGCTGGAAAAGTACCAAGATGCCATCCAACGGAATATGATGGCTGCATCATTGACGCAGGATAGCCGCCGAATGGCCATGTTTGGTGGAGGTTCATACAACTTTCCTCAGGAGGTTAAGGATGTTTGCAGTCAGATTATGAATTCATAAGTACTTACGGTCAGTATGTTCTGCAAGCGTTCACCTCTAGTTTCAACGCTAAGAAGGGCTTCACTGGACGTCTTTAACAAGCATCTGTTCAAGTATACGAAAATGTAAAGTGGTCTGCTAATGGGCGAAACAGAAAATCAACCTCGGCGCGCGTTTTGGAAGCATAACACTTCCAAAGCAAGACGTTGAAGGACCATGCATGATTTGGCATAAGGCGACGCGGTTACTCACCGAGTGTACCAGGGTTGTGGATTTTTGACTAAATCAATTTGAGCTATCAATCTGCATGCCGCATTGTTCGGCCAGCCTCAAGCTCGGATTGAGTACCTATGTGCATCCGAAACTTGTTAGGGTAGCCCGTTCGAAGACAACAGCACAGAAATATTGGACCTTCCACGAACTTCTCTCCTGTCTACCTTGCGGCACTAGCGTGAGTGGCTAGCATAGAGGTCGTGTATCGTCCAAGCGTCAAAAATCAACGCGAAATGGTAAGGCCAACACCTTTTCCCGGTGCCTCGTTCTAGCTTCTTACCAAAGGCCATGCACGCTCCCTGCGTGCAATAGGAGTTGATAGTCCGTATCAACTTCATCACTCATTTCATGCTTAGATACAGAAAGGACATTGTCCGACCTCAGTCCAATCACTCTCCACGTTGTTCGTGTTTATTTTTGAAAAGCTTAGTATTGGCTCTTCTGTGCATGATCAAGGAAGAACAATGAGTACCCTAATATCGCGGACGAGCCCTCTTTGATCTTGTATTCCAACTCTCCACAAGCTTTCTTATACCCAACTTCGAGCAGGAATAATTTCGCCACTATGCACCCTTACTATGGCATCTTCAATCGGCTCGTACCTTGTCGAGTTTGGCTTACACCGCCGTTGTTGCTCTCAATAGTCTATGAAATACGCATCCAAGGCACTTGATCGATAATAAGCTATACAGCGTGTTGTGGGTCGAACCCCAATTTTCTGATGCCGAATACCGATTTGCGGGGACTGCTTTCGAGGCCAACCACTCTCGTTCGAGTACTGAAACTCAATCAGAAACTGATAAACGTCTGCATCTTTCCTCCAACATTTTCTGCGTCATTACAATGTTCCTAACTGTGTTGCAAGACCATGGTGAAGGTTGAACAGGTTGATGGCAGCAACACCATTGAACGAGATTCTCACCCAGTTGCGCCGCTAGATTGGAACGGCAACGATGATCCAGACAACCCCCGAAATTTCTCGCTCAAGAGAAGAGTTGCGTCTACTGCAGCAGTGACCTTTCTGGCCTTCGTCAGTACTTTTGCCGGCTCAATCTACTCGCCTTCACACGAGGAGATCTCTAAGCTGTTCAACGTGTCTGATGAGATTGCTATCTTACCGTTGGCCCTGTACAATGCTGGTTTGTTCAAATTTGCCTGCCCCAATATGTGGGTCTAACTTGAATAGGTCTCGCTTTCGGTCCAAGTTTCGGCGCTCCTTTGTGTGAAACGTTTGGTCGCAAAGTGGTCTTCTTGACAACGACACCAGTGTTCGGCCTGTTCATTCTTGGCGCTGGCTTCTCCCAGAATGCAGCATCGTTGATCGTTTGTCGATTTTTTGCGGGCGTCTTTGCCTCTCCGGCGATAAGCAATGCCTCTGCAACCATTGTCGATTACACAGCTGGGCGATATAGGGCTGTTTCCTTAGCGTTTTACTATTCTATCCCGTTTTGCGGGGCAGTCTTTGGGTAAGTCTCGGGAAGTTTTTGATGTTACTGGAGAACATGGTTACTAACCTTCACAGTCCTCTACTTGGTGGCTTGATAGTCGAGGCCAAAGGCTGGCGCTGGACGCAATGGACCACGCTTTTCTTCCTTCTCACCTTCTACATACCTATCTTCTTCACGAAGGAGACCTACAAGAAGACTATCCTCCAGAAAAGAGCCAAGCGACTGGGCCTTCCAATTCACAACGGCACCGACCGAACCCTTCTGCAGTCGATCCACCATTTCACCACAACCCTCCTTATTCGACCAATGCATATGATCTTCACCGAACCAATCGTTACCCTCGTCTGCCTGTACAGTGGCTTCATGTTCGGGCTCATGTACACATTCGTAGTAGCTTCACCCTGGGTCTTCCAGCACTACTATTCTTTCAACTTGACTGGCCAGTCCCTGTCATTTCTCGGCCTCGTCACTGGAACTGTCCTCGCACCGCTCCCTCTCATCCTCATCGACCTGCAAATCTATCAGCCACGTCTCAGAGCCTTCCGCAACACCCACAGCCCCGATGAGCGCTTTCCGCCCGAGAACCGGCTCTTCCCAGCCATGTTTGCTTCCTTCCTCTTACCCGCCTCACTCCTTGGATTTGCGTGGACGTCCCGACCAAATATCCACTGGATCGTCCCGATCATCTTTCAAGGGCTATCGTTGTGCTTGTCATTGTTAGTGTATGCGTCGGCGAATCTGTTCATGCTTGATGCATATGGACCGCTCTACGGTGCGAGTGCGGCTGGAGCTGCGATGCTCAGTCGGTATGGGCTGAGCACTGCGTTTCCTTTGTTTGCGCTGCAGATGTATCGACGGCTTGGAGTTGGATGGGCGACAACGCTATTGGCAGGTTGTACGGCGGCCATGGCTCCTATTCCCTGGTTGTTTTGGAGGTACGGTGAAGGGTTGAGAGGCAAGATGAAGTATGAGAGTAGTGCATAGAGGACAGTATTGTGGGATGAAGTGTTTGAAGTAGTCAATTGATAATTGATATGCTAGAGAGCCCTCGGTCTATTCTACTTATTTGCCCACTTACTCTTTCCTCTAATGACTGAGCCATATCTCCAGAATACCCAAGGCACAGGCGTCAGCACAGCAGCGACACAACCGAGTAACGTCAACGTCCATTTGACTGTAAGAGCAGTGAACATAGGCCCAGTGGCCAAGACCATTCCTCCGCTTGCAAAGTAGCGAATGAAAGTGACCGCAGCCATAGCACTTGCTGCGTTGGTGCCATACGAGTCGAGAAGATAGTGATATGTTGACGCGAAGAGCGCCATCACTGCAAATCCGAAGAGGCAGCAAGCGCCAAGGTCAGACCAGTATGAAATGTCTGGTCTGTTCGTCCAGCCAATCCAGAAGAGGGATATTGGAAGAAGTGGTGATGCGAATAGGGCAGGACCGAGACGCTGTTCGGGTGGTGGTGCTGCGCTTTGATCAGACTTGGAGGTTTTGCCGAAGGTAAAATTGAGTAAGAGGACGTACGGCAGGCCCAGCAAGATACCAATCACAATAGCGCCGAAACTCGTGTATCGGTAGCCAACGTTGAAGTGGTAGGTACGGGTGAAAATGTAGTCGAAGCCTTGCAAGAAACCGTAGATCAAGATGTAGAGGAGTGTAAGATACATTTCGAACAGTAACGTGGTGGGCTCCCTAAAAAGGAAATAGATGATACGTCGTAGGTTGTCCTTTAGTTTGGGCCCGAGGTTGCTTTGTTGATCGTGCTCGGATTGGTAGCAATCATTCCCCGTGGCCTGTCGCAGAAGCCTTGCCTTGAATGATAAAAGGACTGGTGAGAAAGTCTCGGGTAGGAAGACTGTCGCGAATAAGAAAATAGCGCCTGAGATAATCAGAGTAACCCAGTCAATCCAACGCCAACTCAGGTACGTGACGATCCAGCCACCTGCTATGGGGGCAATGGTAGGTCCTACAGGATTTGTCAGTCAATGATCCGTTTTTACCGAAAGCAAAGTTCTCACCAAGTAGAGGCGATAGTGCAAAGAACGGCCACAACCAAGCACGTTCATGAACGTCAAATAGATCGGCTAAACTGCCTCCGTATATGCTCATACTTGCTGCTGCGAAAACTCCAGCACACAGTCGAAAGACTATTTGCGCTGTAAAGTTCGGTGCGAGAGCAGTAGCCATAATCCAAACCAAGTAGAGCGCAAATGTAAGAAGATAAGTTGGTAGCCTCCCTAATGTCTCGCTGCACGGTCCAACAAATAAGGCTCCAGCACCGACACCAAACATGTACATGGATGTAGCCAGAGCTTCGGCGATTTTCGAGACATGGAGATCTTTGCCAGCAGTGTCGAGGGATACTGAGTCTACCGCTGACGCCCAGCCGGTAACAAAGGTCAGCAGCCAAATGATTGACGTGCAGAAAATTTTGTAGCCGACTGACCAGTTCTGCGGGTTCTGAGGGTCCGATACTGCAAAGTTCACATCTTCTATATCGTTGCGGTTGTTTGTGTCGGAAGGGACGTTGCGAGAATTATCGACTTTATCACTGTCAACACTCTGCTTCACAGATTTTCGAAGCCTTCGATATTGCAGATACGCCTCCATGACGGATGAACTTGTAATCGAGGAGAGAGGCCAGCTGGTCTTCCATGGTTACAAAACTGTTGGCATTTCGTAGGAGTTTTTCAGTTCCGTTATGTTTCGAAAACTCGCAACCACAAATGGGTTTCCGGTTCGCAGAAAAAGTGTTTCTTGCCATCCTACAGGTCTTCACAAATTACGTATTTTAGACCCACCGGATTGAACGGTAGTCCAAATTGGCGGTGGTGGACATGCGATAGCTTGCCACAAATAGCAAATTTGCTATCAGCGATTGAATTTGTCGTTAGCGAGATCGTGTCTCTTGCCGTGCTCGGCATGATCTATGATAACATGGGTGCGCATCAACGCCAAGATTGTGGTTTGCTAAGCTCTTTGTAGATAGATGATGGATGGTCGATTTTACACTTCGGACCAGTGCGGCTCTCTACTTACTGGTGCGATGCATATAAAACTATTATCAATCGATCCAGCTTGTCAATACAAATAACCTGACACCAACATCTCTATGTGCGCATGAAAAGGTGACAATATGATTAACACTTGACATTGGTGGCAACGGGGCCTCAGAATACGCTATGATGGAATGGCTGAAGACTTATGAAAACTACGGACTTAGCGTCTCGAAATTGCCAGTGCTGTCGAGATGCTGACCGGGTATTTTGTCCGTCAGTCCATTAGAACAGCTTTGAGTTGTTGACAATACGCTGGCGACGTGGTGATAACTTGCACGAGGATAAAGTATCCAAAGACATTTGTCGTGTAGGTACCGTGTTTTTTTGGGTTTGCCGCATTGGGTAGGATCAGAGAAAGTTTAATCTGCTCAGCTGCATGAATTGGCTTGGCGGTGCAACTAGGAGACATCGTTCCGTCATCGCTGAGTGGCCTCGAAGATAGAAACCATCGTAATTGATTGGGCAAAAAGGCATCATCCCGCTTGCCTCGCAACCAGTGCAAGCGCTCGGTAGGACGGGTAGTGGCTGACAGGGGCCAAACTTCGGTGCTCACCACTTATATTTGATTCATGGCCTTCACAGATTCGGACCGGCAACGCATAGCACACTTTCGCAGACGCTGGGCGGAAGAAAACTTTGAAAAGGGCTACAGCGCACCAGAACAAGCACAAAACTCCGACACTGTGGACCACGATGTCGAATTATCAGAAGTTAAAGCCCAACGACCGGCTCAAGCGGAAAGTAGTCTGCGCAAAGCCCAGAAGCGGTCTTGGAGGGACAACCTGAAACGAGCATCACCAGCTCGACTGGCAGATGTTAGTGCGCCATCACCAACTACAGTATCGAGTAATGTTGTGTCAAGCAGGACACCTCACGGCACATATTCAGATGAGGAGTCAGCAATGGCAGATCAATCCCCAGATCCTTCAAAACCAGAATCGGAACAATCAGCAACCGCGAAGAAACCGCCAGCCTGGCTGACAGAACTATACACCCTCGCCTGGTTGACTTTTTTCGCCCTTCTCGGCACCCTCGCTCGCCTCGGCGTTGAAGCAATAACCCAATACCCCGACGCCCCTGTGACCTCCCGTGTCCTCTGGGCCAACCTCGGCGGCTCGCTAATCATGGGCTTCCTAGTCGAAGACCGTAATCTCTTCGGTCTACCAACTCAACCCTCATCTTCCTCCAACCAACCTCCAGTCAACTCAAAAGTTCCCGACGAGGAACCAGAAGACGAATCGAAGCTAAGCGCAACGCACCTCAAACACAAAAAGACGATTCCGCTGTACATAGGCCTAACAACCGGCTTCTGCGGGTCTTTCACCTCCTTTTCCTCCTTCCTTCGAGACGTCTTCCTCGCATTGACCAATGGCTTACCACGCGCGTCATCAACATCACCCTATCATGCTCCAGCGACGGCGCCCCAACCCCGCAACGGGGGCTTCTCATTCCTAGCCGCCTGTGCAATCCTGATCCTGCACCCAGCCGTATCCCTCGCCGCATTGCACACCGGGGCTCATCTGGCTCTCCTCCTCCGACACCTCCTACCCTCCACATCCCCTCAACGACCCAAATCCTTCACATTCATCCCACCCAAACTCCTCAGCACCATCCTCAACCCACTCATCGTCCTCCTCGGCTTCGGCTCCTGGCTCCTCGGCGCCCTCTTCCTCACCATCTTCCCACCAACCACCACCAGCCCCAGCCCCACAAACTGGCGCGCTCGCGCAACCATCCCCCTCCTCTTCGCACCCCTAGGCTGCATCCTGCGGTACTACCTGGCGAAATACCTCAACCGGCCATCGACCCCGCATTTCCCGTGGGGCACCTTCGTCGCAAACATTTTCGGCACCCTCATCCTCGGGATGGCGTGGGACCTTCAGCACGCGACTGGCATCGGAGCCGGCGCAGGTGTTGGAAGCGGGAGTGCGTGCGCCGTGCTACTCGGCGTTCAGGAGGGGTTCTGCGGGTGTTTGACGACGGTCAGCACGTGGGTGGTAGAGTTGTCGGGGCTGGGCAGGCGGCACGCGTGGATGTACGGCGGCACCAGTGTAGTGGTGGGTGTTGCGGGCCTTGTGGTGGTGATGGGGAGTATGGGTTGGACGGTGGGGTTTGCAGCGCCGGTTTGTGGGTAGCGAGTATGGGCGAAGGAGGTGGGAGGAATCGTGTACTTGTACCTAGACAAATGCTCGTGGGGAGGTTTATTGGCTTGGGTCATGTTTGTATATAAGTTTTTGAGCGTGTGAGCGATCACTGATCTTGAGATTAATGGTATTACAGAACAGAGTTTGTTGGATGTGTTAGGATAGATTTACAGGGTTGTCACTTTCAGCAGGCGATATACACCCAAATTAATTTCTGGTTCTGTTCGTTTCTTCTCAGTTGGGAACTGTTTTAATATTGTTCTGTGCACAAGGTAATGCTGTAGATGCGCACGTGAAGCGTGATAAACACGATGCTACTTTATCATTACTAGCATACATGGGCGTCTAGCCTCGTGTATGAAGTATTTTGCTAGGTAATTGAAGTAACTTCAACCTTCTCGATCGAAGTTTGATTGGCCAGATAACGTATTCCACCTAGTTCCGCTCAGTCCAGTCATACATCATAAGTAATGCTGTTGCGCCGTACTCCCTACCGTGATCTCATTGACGAAAACCCTGTTTCGTGTGAAGATAAACCGAATCGAACTGTTGATAAAAGGTTGACGTTTTCGCTGTGATCGTTTTCCCGTTGTGAATAAATGATCTGTCAGAAGTGTTCAGACTTTGTGTCTGTCAACATGAGGTTGAGTGTAAGCACTCAGAACCGGTAGAGTAAAAATGGCTGAATATGGTAGAGTTGCGTTACGACTGCGGTACTGCTCTTCCCTTTATTCTCAGCACCTGTCCGCTCGCACCAGTTACCTCTGGTATCGCCGTCCGCTTCGACTGTGTCTTAACCACTCCAACCTGCCCTTGTATCGTTCCCAGACCAACCGTACCAGCAGATGGACTCGGCCATGGATCCGGATTAGGCGTAAACACTTGTGTATATGTAAAAACCGGCCCTTGACCATGTATTTGGTATTTGGTGATAGACGGCATTTGTGTTATAACAGTTGTAGCAGGCACCACATTGGTAACGCCAGCACCGCCTTGTCTTTTCTTTAGATCGACATGTAAATGCTCATTGAGCTCGTCTAGAACGTAGTTGGCGCCGGATATTATGGGATCCCAGGCATGAGTTTGTGAGGTGAAGGGTATGAATGTGGAGGGTATTGAGGATATTGTAGGTACTCGTTCTGATAACGCGGGGATTGAGGTTGGGGCGGGCGTTATTAATGGTGGTGATACAGTTTGGATAGTAACATCAGCTGCGATCAACATCGGTAACAGCAGCAATACTGCAGCTATCGACTTCATCTTAACTGGAATTCGCTGACGGATAGAGAAGTCTTGACTCTTCTCATCGGTCCTGTCGTGCTTCGAAATCAGCCCGGGATATCGATGGCCAGGATGAACAGCGTGGTGATATTGGTGGATTGTGGTTAGTCGTGATTGTGCGAGCTGAAGTTATCGCAGATGTTCGATCAGAAAGAGCGCAACGTGGTTTGCTCAGCGTCCGTTTTGCTGAGACGGTCACTAAGGAGTCGATCAGATCGGAACAAAGTTGAGGAAGGAGTGTAATGCGATGACTTTTGAAGGTGAGGGGCCCTGGAAGTTTTGCTGATGCACTGGCTACAATAAAGAATGACTGGCGACCTCGTTGCACTGCACCGACGGTCGGGTTGGACGTTTGGAGGCGATTGTTCTTCGACAGCAGTGGAAGGTCAAAGCTGCGATGTAAGTCAGAAAGACGCATACGCAAGCAGGGATGTCGGTGGATAAGCGTTAAGTTACGAGGCGCTCAATGTTCCTTGCATCAGAGGTCAGGAACCGCAGGGATGATCTCTTTAGCGCCCAGGTGCATGCTCGATCAAGCCAAGTCCAAGCCAATGGCTGCTGCCATCCGTTGTCGCTGATGTCGGTGATTTGCAGCTAGTGTCAGCAACCCATGCTTTGTTATAGAGGTCTATGCCGTCAAGTTGTCTAGTGCTAGGCTTCAATACGGTTTTACTTCTCGTACAAGACTTAAATTACCTTGCCACGAACGGGCATAATTAATTGTAATCCCTCAGTCAATCCCTCACTTCGCCCGTGTACACCGCAAAATACGGGGTATTTTACTTAACCAAGACGCAACCGAGGACGCCACCGAAGCTCAATCTGACGCCTCCTTTTCGCTTCTCCATCCGACTTTGCTTTTGGCTCTCAAGATTGGTGGTTGCTTATGGAGCCAAGAAACCTAGTTTTGGTAGGGCTTTTGATCCGCACCACTTCAGATGGCCATGTGCCAGTCAGGCACACGATCAGTTTGTCAACTGTCGATTATATCTCCTTCTTCATAACAATTCTGTTACACAACTTGCTTCGGCAGCATTCAAAAATGCTTCTAGAACAAAATATGGTGAGATTAAGTATCTGTTCAATATCAATTGCGACCCACCGCGCCCAGCAATGCACGCTCAAACATGTAGCCAACATGGGTATATCCTTTCATCTGCTGAAGTCGTCTACCGAACACCAATACTGCTCAACCTGCCCCGACAACGAAGGTGTTGAAGGCCATGATGCGTCATGAATATTCCTCGACTGTCCTGTCGGCGGTAGCCTTTCTTCGGAAACGTCATCCAGCCGGCCCTGTTGCTTCGCGGGAGACTGACTCGCTGCCTAGACGAGCTCCCCACCAAGGATATTTCGTTGCTTGAAGAGACTCTTTCCTCGGAGCCACGACTGATACTTCTTGTACCTTTTGGTCGTATTGTCTTCGTCCAGCACCGTCAGTGGGTCATCTTGCAACCCTGAATTGATATACTCCTGATATTCCTCTGCATTCAGCTCAGACCGCTCGTCTATGGTCATGTTTGCACCACTGTAATCGTCAACGAACGGAGATTTGTCGGAAAATATTGTGCTGCTATCCTGCACTCGTGCGAAGTAGTCGATGAATTCTTTTGGAGCCTTGCTATAGTCGGTCTTGGCCGATGTGACAAGTTGAATGGTTGCAGGATGTGCCATGTATGACCGATACTCATCCACTTCTTTTACCTTTGGATTCAGGCTATCAGCGATCAGTTGAGTGAAGCCTACTGCTTGCATTTCCTGCTTCGTTGGTTGCAACGGTATGTCACTGGCGCTCGCGTTCGCCGAAGGCATGGCAGGTACAGTCGGTGTTCTCGAAGCTTTCTCCCACGATGAGTCTTTGATTATCCCAGTGTACTTCTTGTGCGACGCGTGCGACTGCTGTTGTACATCAAGCCAACTACCAAGGGATTGTGGCTTTGGTTTCTGTTCTGGTTGTGCTGCTGCGAGTCTAGCATCTATTGACAAGCCATTTGTCGCAGTATTCATGTTCTCTTCTGACGGGGCGATGACCTTGACCCCCTTCCGCCGCGCTGTGGCTGGTTTTTCCTTCTGGTTTGACGTTTCTGCACTTGCTGTCCGCACCACGAAAGGACTCAGATCATACTTTCCCTCGGCAGTGGTCTTAACATCGATAAACGTAAGATTGGACTTCATCTTGAACGCAAAAAGCTTTCGGAACGACGACAACGTGAGAGGGCGATAGTATTCTGACCAGTAGTCGTCGAAATATTCTAGCGGCTGATCCTCAAGCTCTTTTGACCACAAAGCCGGCGGTATCTTGAGTGGCTCAAGATACTCTGGAGTGTACCACTTTCTGTAACTTGGTCGTCGTACTCCGAACATAGATCTAGGCTCAGTATGATGCAGATAGTAATCTGTTGAGAGATCCCAAAGCAGCGGATGACCATTACGGTAGATGTAGTTTCCCAAGAACAAGTTGTAAGACTCTTGCCTCTGAGCATCTAGGAATGAGTTGTTGTAGAAGCGCTTGAAGCTCTCCACCATGTCACGAGTATGGCTGGTCCATTGGTTGATCTTGCGGTATGTGGACATAGTGTTAACCAGATGTGAGCCACCGTACTGAATTGCAATGGTATCACCATGATCCTGCCACATATTCGTAAACAATGTGACAGCATCTGAGTCAAACTCGACAACCGTTCCCTCAATGATACCAAGCGCTTGAAGTTGGTATCCAAGGGCTTTCTTGCCGATTACGAATTGAGCAGCGTTTGTGCGGTCCAGACAGTCTATGCAATTCGTCCGTACCACACCTTTCTGGATCTTGAGTCCATTTTCATTGTCGAAACCGTTTTGAAAGAAGCCGTTCTTGAGGAGGACCTCTTCAGCAATCTCCTCGAGGTCACCAATAACGTCACCATCCTTCGCCTTTGAAGCTCGGCTCATGTCGAAAGCTTTGTACAAGATCTGCTTATCTTCAGGCAGGAACTGGTTAAGGTAGTTGACCGCGACGCCATATTCTGTCAGTAGCTTACCCTCACGCGAGACACGTTCTCTCTGCTTGATAAGATTCAAGGCATATATGGGTGTGCGATATCGATGAAACAGATCATCGAAATGGAGTGCTGCAGCACTGAAGAATGGATCAACCACGTTGAGGTGAATATCTGGCTTCGGAGAAACACCATTGGTATCTTGTGTCCAATATAGAGGGATACTGCCTCGGTGTTGAACATACGAGGTATAATGAGGATTTGCGAATAGTTTCGGGCCAGGTGCATGAAATGACTCTGTTTGCATTTCTGACACGATTTGTTCTGTCTCAACATCATTGGCGACATAGCCCAGATCATTAGCGCCTCTTTTCAGGTAGCGGGCACCAGCGAAGAACCGGGACCTGCGGGCCATGATTGTGACGTAAACCACCCTTCCCCAATATATAGACAGAGCAGACTGATCAATATAGCCATGCGTGACAGCGAGACACCAGTCAAAGGTATTGTGGAGGACCTTCCTAGCAGGCTCAAGCAGGTAATTGTTCCAGATGAACATATCGTTGTGATCGGGTTCCCATGGCTCCGGTAAACCCTCATTCATGGCTTCTCTTTCGCGCATGATGTTGTGCTGGAGAGTCCTTGTGATATCGTACGAGCGGCTGAAGTAAAAACCTTTCGTCAGATCAACTGTGCTAAAGATACTGAGTAAACGATTCTCCTCAAGATGCTTTTCTGTTCTCGTCTTTGCCGCAAGCGCAGTAGTGAGTTGGACCATTTCGGTGCCGTCAATCTTGTCAATGTAATGTCCTCCAAGCACAGCAACGTGGCTCCTCTTGCTCACGATGACCATATAGTAGGAGCCTGTGAATCTGACGAATCCAAGAAGGCCCCAGAATTCACCAGTCCTGGTCTTCAACCCTCCGGTAGCACGATTGCCTTCGTCAATAGCATTCACAATCTGCTGTGTTTCTCGATGCGTGTACACAATTTCGTCTTCTATGATATCGAGCTCGCCATCGTCAGCAGTCCGACTGATTTTGAGTATACGATATGACTTTCTCAAGATGTCAGATCCAATGATGTAGTAATGGCTTTGGGTTTCGTAGAGCGTAAATCGGTGCATCCGTGTGACTCCCTCTTCCCCAACCTTTGTCACGACTGCACCACGGTTGCGCTGGAATACTTCTGGCGAAGGTGTCGAGTTACGAAGGAAAGGCCGTGACACGGCAGGACCTTCATCGTCATCGTCAGTGCCGCTGTCGTGATCCTGATTACCATTTCTGGGAGAATCAACCGGTTCATGTGTCAATTGGGGATACAGAGGAGAAACATCTGGTTCTTTAGGAGACCCATTTCGCTCATCCGAGGGAAAATTCCGCTCGTGATCTGGTACATGTGCATTCTCATCAACTGTTGGGCCGTCTCTAGAACCGACAGTGCCATTAGAGGAGGACTTTTGAACGGCAGAAATGGCTTCCTTCTTTCTCGCTTCTTCGTTCTGCGTGAGCACATCTAAGGACTCCATGTTTCGATGTTCGTTGGTGACAATATCCTTAGCCGCTGTAGGTCTCACAAGCCTCTGCTGGTCTCACCGATAAAGGGAAAAGGCTATCATTGAGAAATTTGTTGACATAATTGATCGATGAGGGCCGATCAGGAAGCGACTGGAGATTCGCACTCATTTTTGGATCACCATGCAGTCTCAGAGCCCGCTTTCCTCAGTCTCTAGCAACAACTCAAGGTATTACAAGAGAAGGAATAACTACTGGATGAGAGAGGCAAAGCACAACCTTGATTTCGTACGATTGGCGGTTGTAGTTTATCAGATGACCGTATTAACGGGCGGCTAACCATTTCTAGATGACATGGCAGAAACTGGATTTCGCATGACCTTCCTCACGTGTGCAAGAGGCGACAAAAGCGGCACCCAAAGGCGCCGAAATGGGCACCTGCTGCACTAGTAGTTTTTGTGTTATCGATAAGGGAGCCTTTCCTCCAGTCTGACCACTTTTTTCCTTCCGCCTGCTGTTCGACTTACTGTCCAGCGCGCAGGCCAACAGTTTCTTGTCCGCATCGAAGCACCTAGCAGTGAAGTCGCACTGGACTCCTGAAGTTTGTTAAGCGCCTCGTACAAATACTAGTCCTCTTCCTTGGAGCGAACGCCTTCGCCGGTTGGTAATGGCAGGCAAACACTCCGACTACTCTGAAGGCGGTCCTGCGAAGCGTCAGAAGACCACCGAAATGGATCCCAAAGATAACCCCTACCTGGCTCATTGGAACGAGAACGGCGACGATGGGTTTCATAGCAACGGTGTCAGTCATGCACCGAGTCCTCTCTCGAAGCTCCAGCGACATCAGACAACCGTGAAGACAGCCGTCGATGCTGAAAATGGCAAATACAATCCATTTACAGGCCAGGCCTTCTCGAAGCGTTATCTCAGCATCCTCAAGACGCGAAAAGACTTGCCGGTCCACGCACAACGACAGGAATTCCTTGATATGTACCAGAAGTCTCAGATATTGGTCTTCGTTGGTGAGACCGGTTCCGGCAAGACTACACAGATACCTCAATTCGTTCTCTTTGACGATCTGCCGCAGCACGATGGCAAAATGGTCGCCTGCACGCAGCCTCGCCGAGTAGCAGCAATGTCGGTGGCGGAAAGAGTGGCGAATGAGATGGACGTGAAGCTCGGTGAAGAGGTTGGATACAGCATTCGTTTCGAAGACATGACCAGTTCAAAGACAATTCTCAAATATATGACTGATGGTATGCTGCTAAGAGAGGCCATGAATGATCATGAGCTCACCAGGTACAGCACCATCATTCTTGACGAGGCTCACGAACGGACCCTGGCCACCGATGTCTTGATGGCTATGCTGAAGGAGTTGACCTTGCGCCGTCCAGACCTCAAACTCATTGTCATGTCCGCCACACTTGATGCTCAGAAGTTTCAACGATATTTCAACGATGCGCCGCTGTTGGCCGTGCCTGGCCGAACACATCCTGTAGAGATCTTCTATACCCCAGAACCCGAGAAGGATTATCTCGAAGCCGCCCTCCGAACTGTCTTGCAAATACATGCCACCGAAGCAGAAGGCGACATCTTGCTATTCTTGACCGGTGAGGAGGAGATTGAGGATGCTGTAAGAAAAATCAAGCTTGAAAGTGATGAAATGATCCGTGAAGCAGATGCCGGACCTATGGCTGTCTACGCTCTGTACGGTTCTCTTCCTCCAGCCCAGCAGCAGCGCATCTTCGAACCAGCACCGCCACCTCGACGTCCTGGTGGCCGACCCGGTCGAAAGTGTATTGTCTCCACCAACATTGCCGAAACCTCTCTAACTATTGACGGCATCGTTTATGTTGTGGATCCTGGCTTTTCCAAACAGAAAGTCTACAACCCGCGAATTCGTGTCGAGTCATTGCTTGTGTCACCTATCAGCAAGGCGTCTGCTCAACAACGTGCCGGTCGTGCCGGACGTACCAGACCAGGGAAGTGCTTCCGCCTGTACACAGAAGCAGCTTTCAAGAAAGAGCTGATTGAGCAAACATATCCGGAAATTCTGAAATCAAACTTGTCGAACACCGTACTCGAACTGAAGAAGCTTGGCATTGATGACCTGGTCCACTTTGATCTGATGGACCCACCAGCACCCGAGACCTTGATGCGCGCTTTGGAAGAACTGAACTATTTGGCATGTTTGGATGACGATGGCAACCTCACCGTGCTCGGCAGGATGGCCTCAGAGTTCCCTCTCGATCCAGCTTTGGCAGTCATGCTTGTCTCTTCTCCAGAGTTCTTCTGCTCAAACGAGATTCTCAGCTTGACAGCTCTTCTCTCAGTCCCACAAGTCTTCGTTCGGCCAAACTCTGCCAGAAAGCGTGCCGACGAGATGAAGAACCTGTTCGCCCATCCAGACGGCGATCATCTTACTCTCCTCAATGTCTACCATGCATTTAAAGGAGAAGAGGCTCAGAAGAACCCGAAGCAGTGGTGTCATGACCACTTCTTATCTTTGCGAGCCCTGCAGTCGGCGGACAATGTGCGACTGCAACTTAAACGAATAATGGAAAGAGAGGAGGTTGCGTTGATGTCCACGCCGTTCGAGGACAAAAGCTATTATGAGAACATTCGAAGGGCCCTTGTGTCTGGTTTCTTCATGCAGGTCGCAAAGCGTGATGCCAACGGCAAGACGTACACGACCGTCAAGGACAACCAGCCTGTATTGCTACATCCGTCAACTGTATTGGGTCAAGAAAGTGAATGGGTCGTCTACAATGAATTTGTATTAACCAGTAAGAATTACATTCGGACCGTCACTGGAGTTAGAGGCGAATGGTTACTTGACATTGCACCAGGGTACTACGACATAGACAGCTTCCCGAAGGGTGAAATGAAGACGGCATTGACGAGATTGAAGGAACGCATAGAAAGAAGAGCCAAAATGAAGGGCGGCAGATAGACTATACCCAGCTAGGAGTTTGCACAAGGACGGTGGCAGCAAGATCGATGCTACTGACTGAGCCTAACAATCAATATTGCATTATATTTCTCCTTTACAAGCTAGCGTTCCGATGTGGTTGGCAGCTATCGGAGTTTCGTCTAAAACAGGCTAGAATCAAAGCAACTTACCCAGTGAAGATACGAAAACTCTACATAAAACCCACTTTCCATCTGTGTACATACCAACTAGTTGTCTGTCTGTTTCATGCACCAGTTAAAATAAACCAACCACATCCCGTTAGAAAGCAATTCTTTTGCTTACTTCTATGCAAATTGGCGTCCACCCTAAGCGGTTGCACAGCCGAACAACCCGCTCAAGAGGTCGCCATACAAGCGGCCGCAACACAAGCCATCAAAAACCAATGTGTGGTAGACCTCGAAGCCACGAAGACTGCAATAGACAGACAAACACTCGACAAGTCCTTTGTACTGGACGAGTTTAGATGCCACTTCATACACAATCTCACCCTTGCCACAGCAGCTTGAAACATTATCGAAATCGGCACCAACTTTGGTATTAGAACCCTCTACTTGTCGCTTGCCGTTGCTCAGAATGCGAGGCGCCATGGTAAGCAAACCAGGTCTTGTTACTGCTACGGAGATGTAGTCGTCTTAGGTTGCGGTCGCACGAGCTTACTAGGAGACAGCGAGTCCAAAGATGGAGGGCGATATCAATACGAAGGAAGTAAGAGTGTTGGCAGACAAGTTGACTTCTGCCGAACAAGCTGTATCCAAAGCGAGACAACCCAAAATCAACCAACCACAAATACAGCTTAGATCCAGTGACTTCATGGACAGGCATGGCAAAGGAACGTGGTGAATCTATTCCAGAGCCCACTATCAACACTACGGGCTCTGTCATGACACTTCTCTTCGTTACCTCAAACTCAGTGGTGTATGATGAGCCTTGCGACGACCCCATCTTCGCTGCTCACAGCCTAGTTAATGAGACTGCTAAAGGCATGCAAAGCCATTTCTACATATCAGACCAATAAGTCTACGTGCTCGGTTGCACCGAACCGCATCACGTCTGCGATCCAAGGAGTAGTGAAAGCACAGACAAGTTAGGCTTGATACAGTTGCAGGCTACCCTATTGGGAAACGACGAGAAATGCAACTAAACTTCCTAGCTCGGTGACCACGAATCGGAGAAGAAGGATGAAAGAGGTTCGTTCTTGTCCGAGGGAAAGCTTCGGAGGTTGTATCTCTTGGCGATTCTGCTATTTCGAGAAATTTTCCGGTGGGTTCGGCACATTATGTTGTCTGAACCACTTTCGAGAAACTTAAATCTTGCATTTGGCCAATGTCAAACAGCAGCATGTTTGATCAAAGCCACAACCGGCATCCTTTAGTCTGGCCAAACTCGTTATGTTACGGGCCTCGGGGGACATGAGTAATGTGAACGCTTCTTGCTTGAAACGCCACTCTGAATTCAAGGTTACAAAAGAACATGAAATTTGTGCCACCGGATCAAAACTCTTTGGAACAAAGTCTCGAGACAGTTACACTAAAGCACACTGCGCAGCCTTGTGGAAGTGTCATGATTTGGTGTTACTAGTCAAAATATGAGAGACAAAGGTGGGCAGTGGGTGGAGGCCCAGTACGAAAGTAATGCTATTGGGTATGTGCCGACAGCAGCTTCGGGCTTCGGTCCCGACACTGGCATTAAGCCATCGGAGGTGCGGGAAAATGCATTTATCATATATAGCGGTTTTGTATGCTTCTTGCATGTTTGTGTGGCTAGATTGCGCACGCTCTTACCAGTGAACTAGCATTGAAGCACATACGAGCTGCTAGTTTGGTTATCGTGTTGTCGTGTTATCAATTTGCGAGCCCATCCTGGCACCACACCCTATCTAAATGGTGCATAATCACAACAGACTTGCAGTATCTTTCTTGACCAATATCATATGCAGCAAGAGCTGGGATCACCATTCAAATCCGTTGCTGTTAACATGTCGTTCGAAATCACACCACGAGACTCGCTGATACCAGCGTCCGAAAAAGATGCCGGTACTCTACAAGCGCGCTTTTCGTTAAAAGGGAAGACTGCAATCATCACTGGAGGAGGGGCAGGAATTGGGTTAGCTGTCGCGCATGGTTTTGCGGAGTTCGGAGCCAATGTAGCTCTGTGGTATTTGAAGAATGATAACACGCCCAAGCGGGCTCGGGAGATTGAATCCTTCTATGGTGTTAGATGCATTGCTTTGAAAGTGGACGTACGCAATGCTGAAGAAGTTCAAAATTCTGTTGAGAGATCTGTCAGAGACCTGAATGGCAGATTAGATATTGTTATCGCTAATGCTGGCATTCCTTGGGTTCAGGGGGAGATCGGAAGTGCGCAAGACCCTGTTGGTCACTACCGCGATGTAATGCAGACGAATGTGGATGGCGTATTTTACACAGCCATGGCCGCTAGCAAGCACTGGTACCGTCAGAAACAGCATGGTACAGATCTCGATGGACGACCCCTGGAGAACTTCAAACTCGGCAGCTTTATCGCTACGGCGTCCATGTCTGGATCCATCGTCAATATACCTCAGATGCAAAGCGTTTACAATGCTTCCAAAGCTGCCGTCATTCACTTGGTGCGAAGTTTGAGCGTTGAGTGGGCCCGATACGCAAGGGCCAACACCGTGTCGCCCGGTTATATGCTAACAGAGATCTCAAATTTTGTGCCTCAAGCAACGCACGATATATGGCAAGCCAAAACACCTCAAGGGTAAGTCATTATCTCCATTTAGAGTAAATCATGCTTACATTATTCCAGGCGAGAAGGGGAGCCTCATGAGCTGCAGGGCGCATACCTTTATCTCGCATCAGATGCTGCGACATACACGACAGGGGCAGATTTAGTTGTCGATGGGGGATATTGTGCACCATAGATGTGCATACTTTTACGCAGTGAGCATGTAACGCTAATCCGCTCGAGGAACGGTTGGACGAAGAAGGGGTCTTTGGCATTGAAACTTCTTCTCCTGTCGTCGGTTGAGTATATTCTTCGCTGCGTCCTGTTTTTCAGGATCGATTCGTCCTTTAGTTCCGTATGTTATCGATATTCATAATATTGAGGTTTCGGATGCGATCTAGCGGTAACGCTGTGAAGTTAGAGGGTATGTTTAGTCATTTACCGTCTTCGTTAGCTGAAATCGAGCTGCTGGCTATTGGAATGCATGATATGCAAATGGCTCGTTCAAGCGAGAAAACACGAATGCGAAATACCAAATCTGGTACCCAATCGCTGTTGCCGTCGAAGAAAGCAAATATCCGAGTGTTGTCACGTACCCCAGACTGTGGCGAGGCGCAGCTTTGCGGGGTTTGTCACACTAGTGAGTTTCCACTGGCATTGTTAGAAGATCTCTTGCGTGACTAAATCATCTGCTCTGCTCTGCCACATGTTTAATTCCTATAAAACGAAGACGTCAGCAAGTCGAGTTACGGCGAAAAACCTAGCATTTCTCCAGGAGTCTTTGCATCTGGCGATTCTTCTAGGTCCATCTGATGGTTCTGGACGCGAAATCTCTCTCGTTTGCAGCATGACCCGCCACAGAGGTGTACAGACCAATAAATCAAAGCATGGGTTTGAAGAAACCTGGACGACTGAGGACCTCTGCTCCAAGCCCTTGTCTAAAGTGTGGCCGTGTCTTCTTAAGAAAGGACAGTTTAGCCCGCCATGTGAAAACCCATGACAGCCACCTCGCGCAACGGCCTTTCCATCGAATCACTCACCAAAAATTCCGGGCATGTGCCTACTGTCGACGGACCAAGGTCCGCTGTACAGGAAGCATTCCATGTGCAAAATGCGAACAACTCCAACAGGAATGTCATTATGATCAGAAACATGAGGATCAGTCAGCCTCATACACGACTTCCTCGTCCGGCCCTTCTCCACCAGCAACTGAGCAGATTCTTTCTTTAGTACCATCATCCCCGCAGTCGCCACCACAAGAAGATGGAAACCTCCAACCACCAGTTCATGTCGAACTAGTACAAGCGTCCTTTGTAGACTCAGCAAAAAGCCCTCCTAACGGGGTGCCTCTGGCTATCTCCTCGCCGGGCAACCCAACGCCAATTTTACAGCATCTAAGTCTCTCCTCAGACCAGGATGCTCGGTCAGTAGTCTTCAACGGCGGCAAAGACTTCTTTATGATTCAACCAACACATGTGTCCCCTACCTTGCACATCCTCGACCCATACAGTTACAAATTACCATCCATCCCTGATTCCTACGATGCACCAACACCAAATAGTCAGACGCTCGCTAATTACAGATACCCAGTTCTCCAATATCTATCGCCATTTTTGAAAAGGAATTTTGAGTCTAAACTGGCCTGTAGTCTGCTCGACACCTACTTTTCTTCAGCATTCTCCAGTCGCATGCATCCGAACTGTCATCACATACATAACTTTATCCTACGCCGTTGTGATGTCCTTGACCCCACCCAGCCGCGCAACACCCATCCTGCCCTGTTAGCTAGCATGCTTTTCGTTGCAGCCCTGAGCGACAAAGCTCTTGGCTTGTTTAGCGGGCCTGAAGAAAAAGAAAGAGTGTGCAAGTATTTGAGCTTACTCTTATATCAGCTTCTCAATCCTTCGGCGTACGAGCCGCTCTTGAGCCAAGAGGATTTGGGACTTCCGCCTCTCTATGACTCGGACACTGGTTGGACAAACGACGACTTACGCAAGGCTTTGGGTCCCCAAAAACTAACAGATTCGTTCCCGATGGCTTGGAGCACTGATTACATTATGGCCTTAATTCACGTTGCGTCAGTTATTTCTGGAAGTGAGAAGAAGGCAGCGAGCATCAGGTGGTACATTTCCCTTCTCCTGAGGATACAATCAGTACTCTAATAATAATTAAAAGCTAACCATTGAATAGGTGGAACGTGGCTTGCAACCTTGCGAGAGATCTGAAGCTCAATGAAGAGGTTGAGTATCACGATTTGCAGCATGAGCCAGGAGATGTGCATTCCAACGTGGATTGCCGGTGTTCACTGAACCAAGATCGTTCAGGTGGCTTAATGAGCGAGATTCATCGAGAGGAACGTCGAAGAACTTGGTGGCTACTATTTCTGATGGATCGACATTTAGCGCTTTGTTACAATCGCCCTCTTGCCTTACTGGAAGCGGAGTGCAAAGACCTATTGCTGCCTCTTGACGACGTCTCTTGGCAGTCTGGGTCGCAACTCCATAGTCATGGCACAAAGGTTGGTGGCCCTCGATGCATGTTATTAGCTTCCGACAGCGGAAGAATCCATGGCGCTCCATATACCTGCTCAGGAGTAGGTCTTTTCGAATTCTTTCTGCCGTTGATGACGATAACGGGGCATCTACTAGACTACAATCGTGCAAAGAACAACCCAGTGCTGGCATCTGCAGGCTCTTCCATGTGGACCTCCCAGGAGCACCGAATCTTGCGGGAACTTGACCAGTATCAGGCGACTTTGGGCCAGATGAACTCCCAATGGGGTCTTGAAAATGATTCTGACAAAGCGTCTCGGGAGGCAACCTCTTGCGCAAATCCAATCGAAGAATCCGAAGCCATCCATATTGCCAAAACAGTGTATAGATATGCAAGACATAGCTTAACCGTCCTGAGAATCTTGGTGGGTAGCAAATGGGACCCTGTGTGTCTCTTTGAGGATACAGACTTCTGGACGTCCTCACTGGCATTCAAGGACTCGTTGTCGCACACAATGCTAGCCTCCGAGTGCGTCAAGCAGATCCTTGAACAGGACCCAGATATCAGCTTCATGCCATACTTCTTCGGGATCCAGCTCCTGCACGGTAGTCTCTTACTTCTCTTGGTGGCATACCGCCTGCAGGTCGACTCAGGTACAGTGATACTGGCGGCCTGTGAAGCTGTCATCAGGGCGACGGAAGCATGCTTCGTCACGTTACCCACCGATTACCAAAGGCAGTTTCGGAATGTCATGAGGTCTGCCGTTGCTCTGGCAAAGGGAAGAAGAGTCGATCCCAGTGACACAGAGAAACAGCTGACCTTCGTTGTCGCCAGGTATAGATGGTCAAGAACTGGCGCTGGACTTGCTCGATAAGCAAATTCAACGTGGAAACGTTAATAATGAATATTTAGGGAATTCATTTCCCCTGTAGAGGCATACAATTGCCCCTGAATATTATCATAGAACTTCCATCAAAAAATGGACAGTGTGAAAGGCAAGGCGAATTTGTCTCCACAGGATTGCAAAGAGACGTCTAAGAGACGAAGAAACATAACGACATCGAACCCAAAAAAAAAAGAAACAACCACAACATACCAAAACACATAGCGTTAAAGCACCGCATCGAACTAAGACTAGACTTAAAAACTTATAATGCGCACAACTACTAATTCGGTAATACATAATCTCCTACTATTATCTATAGCTCTTCTATTCTATAGTTCATACTACATGTTATAAATTCTAGGAAGAATAGGTTCAGAACAAACCGACCGATTCGTGTAGCGAATCGTACAGAGAATCAGCCTTGCTATTTCAAGAATCATCAAGAGCCCCTCAGGCCCCCTCTGAGGAATCTGGGGACTGAAAATCGCAGGAAACCCATAAATAGTTGAGGCCACGGTTTAATCTAATTGTTTGCACACTACTCTCAGCCTGCTTTA
This sequence comes from Neophaeococcomyces mojaviensis, assembly GCA_030247915.1. Taxonomy (NCBI): domain Eukaryota; kingdom Fungi; phylum Ascomycota; class Eurotiomycetes; order Chaetothyriales; genus Neophaeococcomyces; species Neophaeococcomyces mojaviensis. The sequence continues at coordinate 274,623 of JAPDRQ010000007.1, forward strand.
AGTTTGCTCATCGCTGTCCCTTTCCTACACACATTTATCCCAGTTGCGAAATGGTGCTGCGTCGCGCCGAGTCGTTCGGTTCCAACTGCTTCAACCAAACAGAAAATCCGCATCATTTCCATGTGACTATCAGATGTCGCTCCATCAAATCAGCATATCGGTCGGCTTTTCGAGTGCTGTTAATAAGCTCAGAATCGACCTGCCAAAGCAGTCACTAGTTGTTGATCCCGACAACTTTGACTCTGACGCCCTTTGAATCCAGCTTAGGCGAGGGTATGAAAAAGTCATGCGCCATGCGAACGTCGGACACATCTGTCTCGTATAGCTCAAAGTTGAATCGGCGAAAGATGGCAGCAAGGACCATATAAAGTTCGGCATGGGCCAGGCTTGATGTTTGAGTTAGCAGACAGCTTCAGTGAAGTAGATGACATCCTCTTAGTAAGTACTTACTTGACCCCAAGACAAGACCTCGCGTCTTTCCCAAACGAGACGAAATAGCGATCAAGAGACGAGCCGTTGTTCGTCCTCGGATTGTCCAGCCAACGCTCCGGCGTGAACGATTGAGAATCCGGAAACACCGCCTCATCGTTGTGGACATCGACTATTGTCATGGAAACAGGCGTCCCAGCGGGTATATTCCAAGACTTATATTTGAACGACCTGTTTGGCGAAATTCTGGGACTTCGTGAAGTTACGCCATAAGATAATCGAATCGCCTCTTTAATGCATGCACTGAGGTAAGGCAATTCTTCAAGGCGCAGCCAGTCCAGTGGAGCTGTAGGATCTGGAATCGCGGCTTTTAATTCCACTTGTAGCCGCTCCATCGTTGCTGGCTGGTTGATGAGGTAAAAGGTGGCACAAGTGAGTGCCCAGGCGGTGGTTTCTGTGCCAGCGCCCAAGATACCAAAGGCTTCGTCGCCTAAGCGCTTCAGGCCTTTTTCTCTTTCAGGGAGATCGCTGTTGAGCACTTCGTGGAAAACAGTTGCGTGTTCTGGGTTCTTACGTTCGCTATTGGCTATCTTGCTGATTATCCTCTCGAAATCTTTCTTGAGCACTAGAAGCATGTGCAATGCAGGATTCATCTTGTCAACCAGACTGTCAGGAAGCATATTGAGCAGAGGAGTGACCCAGGGAAATTGAAGAGTGGTGTGGCCAAACGCGCTCACTGCCATAAATGCATCGTGAAAACTCTCTTCGAAGTTCGGCGACTCCAAATGATTGTAGCAAAGGCCAAAGCAGTACTGGCAAATGACATCTCCAGCAAGTGCACTGAATGCGTGATTAATGGCCAAGATTCGTCCATCATCTTTGTATTGCTCAATTTTTGTGCATAGGCCTTGAATCTTTTCTCTGATAAAAGGCTGGAAGTTTGCGATGCTTCGTTTGGAAAAGAACGGGTTCAAAACGCCTCGGCGAAGCTTATGAAGGTCATGGCTCGCAGTCGTGAAGATCATGCCGTCACTGCCCATTCGTCCTGACATCCACTCGTACTTGTCAAGTCGGGCAGTACGAGAATAGAGATACTCCCAATAGTCACTGTCCTCCACATGAAGTTCATCTGGAGTGATTCGGATGATCGGACCTTGTTCGTCAGTTGGTTGGTTTGCTGGATTACGGAAACTGGAACTTTACCATATTTTCGATGAAGGTCAGGAATATGAAGCGTGAAATTGCCCTTACGGAGTACTTCATAATAGAATTCGTACCATCTTGAAAGTGCTGCAAGCTTCGGACCTGGGAAGTTTGCCAGAGGATGCAAATAAAGACGATAGATTCCAAGCGCGATAAGATACAAGCAATATCCAAAGCTAAGGATGAGTGGCAAGGCGATCGAGGGTCTCGATAAGCGGTCCATGTTCACGCTGCAATTGACGCATTGATATACAGGTCTCAACTCATGTAAATCAGAATAACCTGTTGATCACAGTGATACCGAAAAAGAGCAAAGTGAGGAATGTGGGGTGCGATGCCGGGGCCTCCCCGTTTGGGTTTAAAAGCTATCGTTTAAAAGCTATCGGCTTAGGGAACGCGACAAAACTCTGCGGAGTTAACCACACAAAAAGCCGAGGCCACCTTGAATCCTGACGTCACATGACCCTACAATTTTCTACCATTAAAGCTCATCCCTAGCTTGTACACTTAGTGATACTGATTAGGTTTCTTAAAAGTTAAGGTCGGGTTTGAAAGGCAAAGAATTAAGATGGCTAGACGTCACCAAACACGTAACTCCGCAGGGTTTTGTCGCCTTCGCTAGGGCTTAAGGTAGGCGCCAAAATTCCATGAAGTTAGTCCTATAAATGATCAGTGTCATTTTGAGTGTCAATGACAAAACAAACAGTACGTGACAGCTGGTGATCAAGGTTGCCGGTTGTTACCAATTGACTAAATACACGGCATCTTGGCGCCCACCCTAAGGCAGGAGATGTAGGCAATCACCAAAGCACTTGCGCCCAGCAGATTTAAATGGAAGGTCAACCTGGCCGGTCTACTCCGCATGCCGCGGCAACCCACATTGCCATGGATATCTGAAATTAACAACCATCCGCCCAAATGGGATTATTCGCGCAACTTTTGAGCCCGGACTACGATGTCTGAGAGTGTAGATAACCTAGGGCAGGCCAATCATGGCGCTTCAGCCCTGGATGCAGCCCCCAACCTAAATGCACAGCTCCAAGTGGACGTTAGTATGAACCGAAGGCTGGACTTGTGGACTCTTGCAGGACCGTCCCGTCACTGACGTTTATTTCCCAGACATTTGATGACAATGACTCTGCCCTTGGCCTCGACAATGCTTCAACAACAAGCGCCTCGCTTACTTCATCCATCCAGAACTACAAATATGAAAATGGCCGACGCTACCACGCCTATCGCGAGGGCAACTACCCTCTACCCAACGACGAGCCCGAGCAAGACCGGCAGGATCTTCTCCATCACATTTTTCGTCTGATACTCGATGGCAAGCTTTTGCGCGCACCTCTGGGGCATGCCCCGCCACGCGTGCTAGATATTGGTACCGGGACTGGGATATGGGCAATGGATTTTGCTGATGAATTCCCTGAATCTTCGGTGATCGGAACGGATCTGAGCCCAATCCAGCCTACGTGGGTTCCGCCAAACTGTAAGTTTGTCGTCGACGATGCCGAGAGCGAGTGGACGTATAGGCCAGAGGAAACATTTGACTACATCCACTGGAGAGGTCTAGGAGGATCCATTGCGGACTGGCCTAAGTACTACCGTCAGGTTTGGAACCACCTCGCACCCGGTGGATGGTGTGAAGCTCAAGAGTATGAAGCCTGGCTTAGGTCGGACGATGACTCAATCAATCAGACAGGCAAAACGCTCCTGCAATGGATTGAGCTTGTGGACGAAGCGAGCATGAAGTTCGGCAAGAAGGTCAATATTGCCGGACTGCAGAAGCAGTATATGATCGAGGCTGGTTTTGTGGATGTTCGTGACGATGTGTATAAGGTATGTGCGCTTATCTGACCACGCCTCTATAACTGGCTTCTGACACACCATTGTAAGGTGCCCGTTGGGACATGGCCAAAAGACCCAAAGCTCAAAGAGATTGGACTATTTGAGCGCGAGCACATGGTCGCTGCCGTCGAACCATTTACCTTAGCTCTCCTCACACGGGCTCTAGGCTGGAGCGTTGACAGCACACAAGTTTTGATGGCGAATGTGAGGAAGGAGTTCCTAGACAAGAGAAACCACGTGTACAGTTATTTTCATTTCGTCTATGGGAAGAAGCCCGAAGCACCGACTTGAGATGTAGAGAAAGAACAGCAAACTCTAAAGGTGCAGCCTTATCTGCACAGAACTGTACCTTCCTCCACCCAACCTTGCTCTTGCCGGTGCCCGCCTCTATATCTTAAAAAGTGACCTCTTCATTAATATTTGTTAACCAGGTATGAGAGAGGATGGCGTAGGCTGGGACATCTTCACTGGTGGCTTCGTGGAAAGCGAGGTCGTTGTCGGGTTTACGAAGTTTCGCCGCGTTTTTACTATATATACGTATATTTTATCTTTATCTTTTAGTACTAAATACCTTAAGTAGCTATCTCGTTTATAAGAGGTTCATCAGCTCGACTCTTGGCAATTCCTGAAATGGTAAGGCCGATTCTCCATACGATTCGTATGTGAACCGATTAGTATGTTTCTAAACCCATCACTCTTGGATTTTATGGCATTTATGACACCGCACAGCTTGCTATTTGACACATATTCTGCTCTTGATTGAGGTTCTACTCACACTGTTGCCAGTTACGTGGAGTAGTGTCTTATGTTCCAAGCAACAAAGCCGCTTTACACGCTAGAAAATAAATGTACATCTTTTTACCTCTATTTTCCGGATATGAATAAATCTATCTTCTAGCCGCTTCATTGATTCTGTTGCCTGCGTTATCATCCTTGCATATTCTTCATCGCGTTTCTTACTCATTGGACAAGATGTTGAGGCAGCCAATATCACTTTTACTTGATGATGACAGCCACGCCGAGGACCCTGTGTCAAGAGATCTTCGACTCAAGGCATCAACAACCATAAAAAATCTTGACCAAACGTCAGATGCGGAGCTGGTCAAGACCCTACCAGACGCTCTGCTAGAACTTATCGCTCAGGTTGTTAAACCACTCTTCTCTCGGGACCAACATGAAAAGCTAACCACTACCGGCCGCAAAAACTTTGTCAGTAATTCTTTGCCAACGGCTGTTAATCGCTTTGATAACCAAGTCCTCTTCGATGATAACCAGCCCATGTGGAAGAATGGCTGGACTTCTTCGCTACTAGTCTACGTCTTGAAGTCCTACGCCAGGCTGGAGGATACTATGCAGCGGAAGAAGACTGTGGAAGCACATTTTCATTTGCTTGTCCCCCCAATACTGCACCTGATCGATGATATCGACATCATCTATAAAGCTAGTGGCTGTCACTGTCTGAAGCTACTGTGTGATAACTTGAGTAGTGTTCAGAGCGAGGTATTGAAGCGAAGTGGTTTGACGGATGTGTTCATTGAAGCATTGAAGAACGATTTCTCGCATCTGCCTACGCTGACGCCAGAGGAGGATAGCATCGCGCTGTTTCAAGAGCTCTATCCAGCGTTCAGGAGTCTTGTTCAGGCAAGGTTTGTTGGTTCTGCAGGCTCATCGAAGGCTGGTATCAGGACGAGCAGCACCACGAATGCAAGGCAGAATGGAAACTCAGACGAAGATATGCGACAATCTTACCTGACTCTACTCCTGCGGCACCAACTCCTGCATTCCCTATCGCACCTCTCGACAGGCAGTGGTGCGGGGAGCACTATGTCAGTTTCGCTTTCAACATTCTTCTTGTCTCAGCTTGGATGGATTTTCGCCGACATGGGACTACCCTCAGTCGTTCACCTACAGTCAGTGTTGCCGGTGCTTCGGAATGTCATGAGTGATCCCTTCTCCACGTCTGCACCTGAGATGCTACTGGAGGCTACAAGGGCCGAGAAGGTCATCATACAAACGTGTTGGCCTAGGATACGTGACAAGTGGTGGGGAGAGTGCTTGAGAGGATTGATAGCATGTTGGACCAACATTACAGACGATGAAGCAGATATCAAGGACAAGAGACAATCTCAATCGCTGAGCGACGTGAAGCACGAGCTAAAGGTTCTTGTATGCTTACTTGAGGATGTAGTCGGCCAGCCATTTGTGGAGGCGAAGGATGATTTGATCAAGGAGGAAAACACGCTTCAGACGTTGTTCGACGGCAAGATTGAGTAAATGGCAGGATTCTCGACAACGGTCGGATCTAGGTAAGAATCTCTTCACTGCTGTCTGAGCTCTAGAAGTCGTTCTCCCATTTCTCCTTTGACGTTTCCCAAATTTCAAATCGGTATGGTTCGTCTCTCCGCTCAAAAAGCTTGGTTTCTTCAATGTTTCTTTGTGCTTGAATCCAGTCTCCCTGGTATTCGTCAACTCGCACTAGCTAGGGCATCCGCCACAGAGATAGGAATATAGCCGAACGATCGTATGGCTGGCAACGCTCCAGAGCCATTGACATAAGTACCAATCGTTATCGACATAAGATCCTCGATCCCAATATGGCTCAGTAAGGCCGATAACAGATCTCTGCCTCCCGCGCTGTGTCTGCATTTCTCCAACCAGACGTCCATGACTATTGCGAGTGGTTCACATATCTTGCCTTGGTCCGTGTCCTCTTCGTCGGCGACATGAGTATGGATTCTCCTATTGTCGTTTTTGCCAACAGCGACCTCGATGTGGTTTTCCGCAATGACGTTGTTTTTGAAGAATGTAACAGCCTCTTGTGAACTACCTATCTCACCGTCATTTTCGGTACTTAGTATGTCAGCAAGGTCCAGGTCTGGAACCTGTGCACCCGTGACAAGTCCCGATATCTGAGGTGGCGTCAATCGAGTTGTGACCACGTCCAGGCGCATCTTTACTGGCGGAATTTGTATCCAGTCGCCTGCAAGATCTTGAGAAGCAAGTTTTTATCGTGAAGCGTAAATTGGAATAACGACATTGATATGAGTATACGGGACGACTTGCTAGGCTGCTGACGCTGCCCGAAGGCTCCTGCGAGCGCAACGCTATGTCACTTCTGTGGCAGGTGTATACGGGGCCATTCCAATCGTTAGTATCGCATATCATATATTCTCTTCGAGTAAGTCAATAGTGGTTGTGAAGGTTAGCCTTCCATATGAGGTAAATCAACAAAAAGCATGGTGTCAACCCAAGAACCTGTGCTGCTGCCACGATGTTTACCTGTGCCAGATTCCGTCAACTCACCACTACCTCACCTTCGTGTAACATCGTCCAATCTTATGGTGGAAGATGGGCTCAGAACTTTCAGTTGTTGTGTGCTTGAGGCAATCATAGATAGTGCTGTATTCTCCGGTCCCGCTAGCACTGGAACCAGGCGCCATGAGCCTGACATTTTCGTCCCAGGCAACGAAAGGCTCAACGCTAGTCTAAAATGGAATGTGAGTAAGTCACACTTTCGTTCCCACCGGTGTGGATACGGCTGCATCGTAGGCGAAATACTTGATATTGTGCTTTACGACCCTTCCATGCATGTAAACATATCTGATAAGCGTTGTTGTTTCGCGAAGACGCTTGATTGCCGATCTTCAAGGATGATCAACTTCCACCCCGCTGCCAAAACAGACAACGCGTCTTGATTTTGTGCATCATTTCGACGCGCTGATTGGTTGCAACACAACTGCCTTAACCCACATCTTCAACACACCAGACTTTCGGCTGCTTGAACAGCCATTACAGCATAGACGCTCACAGATTCACACATCAGCAATCACGATAACAAACAGAGAAAATGGGCTTCGGCGAAGCACATTCGTATCCGAGTTCGCAAAATACCACGGATTCTGCTGTCACAAATACCAGCCAGATGGACGGCTCGCAGGCGCCCGAGCAAGTTCCAATGGACAACAACGAGTACATCCCGCAAGTCATAAACGACCAAGACACGAACATGACAGGCCAGGAGGAACAGAGCACTCAACAAACCACTGTGCAACCGGCGACTACATCTCCTCCACCCCCACAAGAGCAGGATTCGAGATACAACTCTCCGTCCATGTACCAGCAATCCAATTCACGGCCGAGCTCAAGCATGGGCGGCATGCCACCACAATACCAAGACAACAGACAAGCACAGCAGAACAAGAGCAGTGTGGTCATCAAAGTCGGCATGGTAGGAGATGCGCAAATCGGCAAGACAAGTCTCATGGTCAAATATGTCGAGGGCAGCTGGGATGAAGACTACATACAAACACTTGGTAAGGCCGGCTCGCTTCATGCACCTGAGCGCAACCACACTTCTAACATTTACAGGCGTAAATTTCATGGAGAAGACAATCTCAATCCGCAACACCGAAATCACATTCTCGATATGGGATCTCGGCGGCCAACGCGAGTTTGTCAATATGCTTCCCCTAGTCTGCAACGACGCCGTCGCAATCCTCTTTATGTTTGATTTGACTCGAAAGTCGACGCTGAATAGCATTAAAGAGTGGTACCGACAAGGCCGCGGCTTCAATAAGACGGCGATCCCATTCTTGATCGGGACAAAATATGATCACTTTGTCAACTTTCCCAAGGAGGATCAGGAGGAGATCAGCAATCAGGCCAGGCGCTTTGCGAAGGCTATGCGCGCTAGTTTGATCTTCAGCAGTACGAGTCATAGCATTAATGTTCAGAAGGTAAGCGTGGCAGAAGAGAGACCGCTGAGTGATGCTAATCTCTCTGTGTAGATATTCAAGATCGTCCTGTCGAAAGCCTTTGACCTTAAGTGCACCATTCCGGAGATCGAGAACGTCGGCGAACCGCTCCTTCTGTACCAGACTGTATGACGAAGCGGCCACGATCGAAATACTTACGACCATTTGAACGAGTTCATGTATTCTACAATTTGAGACGCAGTAGGTTAATTTGGCATGGAGTGAACTGGAATAAAGCAAATGACATCGGGTCTGTGTTGGTATTGCTGTGGTGAAAAGACGGCGAAAAAGGCGTCCGCATAGTTGTTGGTCATGTCAGACTTGGGAGGCTTAGAAGTATCCAGCAAGACTTTCTGAGCCAGAGCTCCTCATTCCGAGTTTACGGGCACTCTCAGTCTGCAAGAGGAGGTCAGGCTATGCCAAAAAGACGGACGATCGGGATTTGATGAGCCACCAAGTTCAGTTGAGACTTGTACCAGCTACGATGTTCTGAAGTCAAGGTCACGTCAAGATCTCTGAATCGTTGACCAAAGCTCAAGGGCAAGTCTTCAGCAAACAAAATACATTCTTTTTGTCTTCATCAGTAAATGCCGCCCACGCAGTGCTCTAACCCATAGCATAGTCCACACCCCTTTCAATTGCTGACCTTTCATCGAAGCCATGCAGGCATAACACGCCCACCAGTACCAGAAGACGACTTTATCCAGTCCCGAAAGCAGTTCGAACCCACTGTCCCAGTATCTAGCAGGGAAAGCATAAGGAAGCCATGGACCTGACACTAGGTAACATCTCAACGCTACCAAGAAAACGAAAGCAGCAACTAAACAAAACCAGTTACCAACCCGATGCGGGAACGATGTATAAAACGATATGAGGAAACCATGCGTTGACGAGACATCTAACCGAACAAAGCGCTAGTATGGCCCAATCTCAACGTCACAGATTGTTAGAACGAGAAACAGACACCCAAGCAAACACATTACACGAGCACACAGGGCATGTTATCGAGTTGATGGAAGTATTGCCTGCTAACTAATTTGCAGAAAGGAGGCTGGCACTACCGATTTCAAGAGCACCATCAGCGGTGTACGGCGTTGTGTTATGAGTTCCTTATATAGGTGCCCGCCTACGTCAAGTCATGCATGATATGTTTGCGGGCGTGATAATTCGATGTAAGTGTGAGAGGGTGCTTGCCTGATACATGCGATAGGAAGGTTGCCGACAGGTCACCAAAAGTTAGGATTACGAAACGTATGCATCGAGAGATTGCACAAGAGTAGCGTCGAACAATGTAGGTCATTTTATGAAACGCTTCACTTCGTTATTCCATCTTTGATTCGCTATGCCATCCATTTATTCATTATATCATGCATGCTATGCATCGTGACCATGCCCAATACGCTTGCTTTGCAGAAGAATGGTCATTACTAGAATTGCTTCGCACGAAACCTCAAACTTGATCACAATATGCCGTCGCATAGCATCCCAGCCCATGGGCATTGGTCTCAGCATAGGCACATAAGCTCCGCCGTTGTCAACGAAACAAGGGTTAATCTTAGTGCAGCGAGTACAGAGGGTGCAACGGATGTTCACATTGCCATGTCCTAGTTCTGGCCATCCTCATCTTCGGACTTTGGTCTGCCATTCATACCGATGACGGTCTCCTAGGCTGCCTCAGTCGTAATGTTCTTGACCATAGCCGCATGTTCACGGTTCATATACTCTAGATAATTCTTCCAGCCTATCATCTCCGGTTCCCCACTCGTTGCAGCACTCCTAAACTTGCCACTGAGCTCTAAACTCGTTCGAATAACAGCTGCATTCGCCTCGTTAATCTTTTCGATTTCTTGCTTGACAGCATTCTCCTTAGGCTTTAGTTCAAGGACCTTTTTGAATTGGTCAGCAAGGCTGGGGAGACGGCGTTTTGCTTCATCTGGGTCAAGGTCGGAGAGGTGAGAGAGCATAAGGGAGGAGAGGGTGCGAATATCATGGTCGTCAGATATGCCGTCTTGAATGCGGTCAAAGAGCGATGGATAGGAGAGGAACGGCAGAGCGCGAGGTGTTTCAACCAAAGTATAGAGGGTCGAATAGGCGGATTTGCGAAGATCGAGGCCAGAATCTTCGTGGTGAG